>CAWZYM010000226.1:117500-157500 GCA_963966185.1 Rhabditoides inermis | reverse complement strand
CTAAGTGTTCTGAAAATAAACTGATTTGATGTATAAAACGGTAAATGATGACAAATGAAGTCACTTCCACTCTTACCTATTATTGTATTTTCGAACTGTTGAGTGAAATGTCTCGTGAACCTTTATGCAAACCGCCATTTGTTTGCTCTAAACAACCATTGTAACAGATGTATCCATACTACACAATACACAGTAAGACTGCACGGTACAGATGTGGCCAGGCACACGGCCCAATGTTGCCGATGTTGCCATTGTTGCCAATTTTGGCAACATGGCTGTAACTCAGCTCAAAGTTGAGTATTTGTCTCGTTATTGGGCTCAATTGAAAGCTAGTGATGCCATCTACTCGACTGTCTTTCGACTACTGTCTTTCATATCGATATCACTTTCTCAGAGGGAGTCGAAATCCTCTTATCGACACCCTCATTCGCTCCCGTGCGCGAAACTCGAATTAGCATAGACGAGAGCGGCGGAGAGGCGCTGATTGCGCGCAATCGATTGCCAGTGAGTCTAATTGACACTCTCAGAGGATTTCGACTCCATTTGAGAGTGTGATATCGATTTGAAAGACAGTACAGTCGAGTAGATGACATCACTAGCTTTCAATTGAGCCCAATAACGAGACAATTAGTCAACTTTGAGCTGAGTTAGCCATGTTGCCAAAAGTGGCAACAATGGCAACATCGGCAACATTGGGCCGTGTGCCTGGCCACATCTGTATGCAGGTTGCGAGTCCTCAGGAAATCAATGATTATCCCGATGGTAATTTATCCATACAAAACCACAAACCTGTAAGACACCAGCATAGAGTTGTATTGCCCGAGCAGTCGAAAGTATAGCTTGTCTTGTTCTCCACGATAAAGCGTGTTTTCCTGAAGTTTATTTATTTTATATTTTTGTTTTCGAATATATATCGTCTGTCCATACACATCGCATGATTTCGAGGACAGCAAGAAAAACCGTCTGCCAATCATAAATCTTGTTCAAGAAGTCCGCGTTTATTTTTCTGATCTTCTGAAAATGAACGTTTTGAATATAAATAAAATTATGAAATACATTTTGCATGGCCATACAGCAGAACACATCGTTTTCCACAGTCCATTTTAGATACATTATGGAAAACATAAGAGATCCTTTATGAAAATTGCTGGCAATAAATACTTCTTTATACGGATACACTTCCATGAAAAATTCTGAAAGAGTAGTTAAGAAAGTTAACAAGGTAAAATTTATACGAGAGAGTCGAATTGTATTATCGGTGAATTCATTGTCTCCATAGCCATTATATACAAACAAAATGCAATTATAAGACTTCCAAAAACCAACTTCTTTACTGAAATGAAAAGTGCTATGCAAAGCAGATTAATCTATTTTGTTCAATAAACCTTTCAATTTGCAACATGTATTGTTTAAATTGCATTTTCAATTCATTGGTGTTTTGTGCTCTCGTGGAAGTTACCTGAATTACACCAAAGCATAATAAAAACACGCACACAGTCGCCTATTTCTGACGATGTTTATGCATAACGCACGAAACAGACACACAAACTCAAACGAAATAAATTGACTCAAACGCTGGTTGAATGAAATCTCAAAATTCACGCGGTGATCATAAAAGATCAGCCACGCTAAATTCCCGTCACTTTGAGGTCAAAAATCATTTTAACATAACTATTTTTCAATTTGTTCGAAAGAACAATGTTTCTGGTGCTTTCAAATCTGCAACTGCCGTGGTTGCAGTATTTTTCGAACTCATCATTGCTATCAAGATTTTACTTTCGTCCAACGCTTCAGTACTGTTGTATTGTGCGGAAAAATGGGCGCGCACAAATACTTCAGGCGCAAGTAGAGCGCAGTGCGGGTGTGCGTAGATTACAAACAGAGCTCGCTGCAACCTGTTCGCAGGTTGCCCGGAAGTTTGTTTCACCACCAACATGTATCTCTTATGATCATGTATATTGAATGAAATTAGGAATATGTTCACTAACGTATAAAAAATCTGTTGCGCAAAAAAAGCTAAACTTTTTTTTTACAAAGTCACTCACTCGCAACGTGGAATTCAATTCAATGTAGTCGATTGCGTTTGAATCATCTTTCAAAAACCAGTTTTTTGGAAACTCATTGATAAATAGGATTGCTGCATCTGATCCATGATCGATTATAGTGTTCACCCATTCTTCGACGTCTATATCACTGATTCCTTGAACTAGTACCCTGCCAAAACATATTATATCTTCTTTTTTTAATATTCTTAAAACATACCAGTTTGAATCAACACTAGCACTTTGGAACTTATGATTGATCTGTGCAAATGAAAAACTTTCGTTCAGTTGTCTTTTTGGCATCTTGAAGGTCGTTAACAGGTTGAAACTCTAAAAAAAATGTTTTGATTGTGATCACAATTCACATACGTCATCATCGAATTTGACAGATGAAAGAAAGAGTTGATACTTTAGTGTGTCGGACTTTGATGAATCCTAAATTGTATTTAAGATTGGTTTTATATTAAAGAAAATAACTTCATATTTTCTTTGCGAGTTGAATTGAGACACAGTTGTGTTAACAAACGGATTCTGAAAATATTTGTGTTTTTTTTTTTAAATTGAAGTCGATGTACCGTATCGGAATAAATCATGCCGTAATAAATCATGGATTTTATTCCCGCAGATTTCAAATTGAACGTAGCAAGAAAACTACATATAAAGCGGATACATATAAAATTTGCTCAAATAATAGCAAAAACGTAAAATTTCTACCGCAATCCGAAAAATTCAGTCGCAAAAAACTGTGTTTCAAAAACATTGTGTAGTACCGGTGAGTACTGCAGATTTTTTTTTGCGATTTTGCTATTATTTGAGCAAATTGTATATGTGTCCGCCATATATGTAGTAGTCAAGTTTAGTTTTATTAGTATATACATATTTCAAACTCACGTTGGACTCTCGTGTAAAAAAGTAAGGCCCACTGTACCAGCAAGTACTCCAATTATTCTGATAATTTGCGCTTCACGTTCATTTATGATCTCGAATATAGTTATTATTTGCAAGAACGATAATGCGTTCAAAAACTGTACTTTGTTGAAAACAAACTGCGCTGCTCCAATCAAAACGGATACCATCGCGTATCTGACCGGTGGACACGAATTATTGTATTCACTTTTGCTATAAAACATGATTTTAATACGTTTAAACTTGTGATATAAGTTACAGTATCTCAATTGTGAATGTCAAAGACACACAAATGCACATCACGGCCATGTAACACATAGGAAGTTGCACATAACTAGTTTCGTATGTCATCTGCAGTTGCGAGTTAAGTTGAGAAAATGTACAAACAACTCACATGTTGAGTAGTCACCAATCCGATACAACCACATATACGCAAAATGTTAAAACAGACAATTGTGTTACGTCTTCCGAGTATATCCGAAAACAACTGTAAAAAATGAAATAAAATGAAATATGTTGCAATATTGCATCTGCATATGCGTATTTTCAAACTCTATACAATTGAAATTATTCTGTACCAAAAATCTGTACCAAAAATCTCTTCTATGTGCTATGTTCTATGTATGCCTATGCTTGCCGATAAAAAAACAAACATTACAAAAAAAACCAAACATTTTACAAAGGTAGTATCCAGGTAATATTTTTTTTATGCCTAGTATTTGTTTTGAAAGATACCTTACGTAATAGCTAGTAACACCTACTAGATGAAAAGTTCTGATAATTTGTTTGAAATTAGTTATTGTCAAAAATACAGGTTTAGTCCATATTGGAGTGCTATAACTCGCTAAAAAAATGAAGTTTTCGAAAATCGGTCAACGCAGTTCCGGGGAACTCTCAAAAGCATTACGATAACCCATCGGACACATTTTGATATCTTTCGAAATAACAGAGATATTGCGACTTGAAAGACGTCCCAGGGACTTCGTGGCGGGACCAATTTTTATTGTCCGTAGTCATCCTTTCAGAAGAGTGGTGTGATGTTGCAAAATATCTCAATACTATTTTTCCTCTTCCATATTTTCTTTCTTTTTTGTATCTACCGAACCAATAACTAGATCTGATCGAATAACAACTAATTATAAAACCAAAAAAATATCTGAAGCCGATAGCCAGAATATTGGATTGACTATGAACGAGCGAAAAAACGAAAATGTGTATTGAACCTGAACAGTACATACCTGGAACGTTCCTATTGCAGCAGCACAGACTGTCATGAAATATGCTTTCTAAAATACGATGCACGGATAGGTTTTAATCAAAACTCGTACCTTGAAAAAGTCACTTTTGACGGAAACGAACTCAATGACTTCACAACTGAAATTAAAGAAGAAAACAAGTTGTCAGCAGGAATCTGGCTATAGCAGAACCCGCGTAAGCATCTATCAAGTTTTGGGCTTGTGGAACAAAACTTATTACTTCCTTTCAAAGAAACATTGCAAACGCCTTCATGTAACAAATCTGTATAGTTATATAATTGTATTCAAACAGCTAGTTGACCGGGTCGGTATAAAATTGATCTACTCTCTAGTCGTACTTGATCTACCACGCGCATTCAACTCAAACGCTAATGTTGTTTAAAAGAGCGCAAGAATTGAAGAGGACCCGATCTTTTTCTCACGTTGTCTGGCGTCTCTTGCTCGTGAGTTTCGCCAACTGACCCCGGCTATCAATAGCATAAACTATCTATCAGGCGGCGACATTAAACTTCGGTGGCGACTTTTTTGACACAATGGCGACTTTTTTGACTAGGAGTGTTATTTTAAAAAAAAAACTAACACATTTGCAATTTTTGCGAAAGAAAGATGATTCTGCGTTACTTCTGAATCTGCCACTGCTTGAGATGCAGACGAATTTTCGAATTCAATATAGGTCTCAACAGGAATGGCATATCGCCCAACGCTTCAATACTGCAAGATATTGGCTTGGAGACATTCGCGCAAAAAAAAACGACGCCCTTTCACATGCTTCATGGCTAAGTGCATGTGCGCTGCGTTGTGGCCCTCGTGCTTCGCGGGTTCGATTCCGGTCACCGCCAAATGTTTTGCTCGTGTGAATATGAGGAGTTGTGGCAGGTTGTAGCAGAAATAAGTCGCCACTGTGCCAGTTTTCCAGTTCAGTTTTGTTCGACCACGGAACGTGTGGTACATAAGTATTTGCGGTAATGAGTGTTAGTCAAAACGTCACACGTGCCTGCGCTGCAACGACTCACTCTGAAGACACTCGACCTCTTCAGCCACCGTCACTCGCTGATGGCTCGCACGGATGCTCGATCGAGAATAGAACTTGTCAGTGTCAGGAAACTGCTGCGGCTCTCCCTACAAGACGACTGCAGAGCTCGCCTACTCAAGAAGTACTATCGCACTCTTTCATCCAAGAAGATCTTCGAGACCATATCTACACCGCGTCTTTGGAAGTTGAAACAAGCTGACGGATCCATCACTACCAAGCCGTCAGAATTGAATACGTGCACAAAGAACTTCTTTGAGGATCTCTACAAGAAGAAGCAGCAAGTGATCGAGAAACAGCGGCCGCCTCCACATTCTCTTCTACCCATTCTACGGAGTGAAGTGCTACACCATCTTGCACCAAACTGTTCACGCGGATTCTGCTAGGCCGAGTAAAAAACAACTAGATTCGGAGCAGCCGAACACACAGGCCGGCTTCCGACGCGACTATGGGACGACGGAGCATATCCACACGCTGAATGAAATGATCTACGCAAGCAACAACTACTACAGCTACCTCGTTCTGGTGTTTGTCGATTTCACGAAGGCCTACGACTCGATCGAATGGAAAACAATGTGGAATGAATTGAGTTCGCACGGAGTAGACAGTCGATATGTGAACCTTTTCAAAAGTGTCTATGGGAGTGCGACATCGTCCATCAAAGTCAACAACACCCTGGTTGCAGTGGATATAGAACGTGGCGCTCGTCAAGGATGCGTGCTATCTCCTGCCATCTCCAACTGCGTACTCGAGCAAATCTTCCGCCAACTACCGTGGGAAGACAAAGGAGTGAAAGTGAAAGGGGAGTACATCTCTCACCTATCATTTGCGGACGACAACGCCATTATAGTCAGAAGCAGCAAGGCCGCTCAGGAGATGATCGTTCAACTCAGCGAGGCCAGCAACAAGGTCGGCCTGGAGATCTCGCCTACAAGGACTGTAGCCATGTCCAACCGGCTGCGACCTAATCTCACACTCAAAGGACGTGCTATAGAGGTGGTCGACCAGTTATGCTATCTCGGAACTGTCCTCACGTGCAACCCAACCGTCGAAAATCCAGAAATAACAGGACGAATCGCCAGCGGCTGGGGAGCATTCGAGAAGCACCGCCACTTCCTGCGAGGAAAGAATGTGCCACTGTACATGAAACGACGCGTCTTCAACACCTGTGTCGTCCCAAGTCTGCTCTATGGTGCGGAATGTTGGTCTTTAAAGGAGAAGGAGAAGTTGAAGCTGGTGCGAGTTCAAAGGATAATGGAACGATCAATGCCAGGAGTCACTCTTCTTGACCGAAGTCGACACGCGGAGATAAGAAAGCAAACCAAGCTGACTGACATTCGTCATTTAGCCACGAAAAGAAAGACGAAGTGGGCACAACGACAGGCTCAATTTGGAGATCGATGGAGCCGTAAAGTGACTGACTGGTATCCAACAGAGAAGAAGAGGAGGCAGGGACGTCCGCCGAACAGATAGAGCAAGGACCTCGAGGATGATGCTGTACTCTGGCCGAGGAAAAAAAGAATCGTGCGACGAGAAGGCTGCATCCGATCTACGGAAGCAACTGGCAGAGGATGGCACGAGAAGACCCACAACAATGCATGATCATCATGGACCCAGCAAGACTTACAGACTAAACCTATCTACGTTTGATATAATCTGTCACATCTGTCTTTGATTCTGGAAATAAAAACTTGATTACTTGTTCTAGACATCTATAGACATCTATGTACATAGATGTACATAGATGTCTATGAAAACCAATAGAAAGTGCATTCACGTTTCTATTTCAATTAATAAAGTGCATGTTGCATGAGCTTTTGTTGCATCACGTCGGATGAAACAAACTCTACTGCTACTCTTATGCAAGTCCTTCCAAGATAATTTTCAATTTAATAGTAATGTCAAACTCACGTGGAGAAAGATATGTTCAACACCATAAGAGACACGAAGAAGAAGATATGAAGACGTGTCGCGAGCGGCAACGCCATTGCGACCGTCCGAGAGAGACAAAGAACAGAGAAATGACATCTGCTGACAGCCAACTCGACAAACTCATAACTCACTCATTCGTCTCTCGCTTCTCGCTGCGGTGGGTCGCAATTCGCCATTATGGGCGGGTCGGGGGACGATGACGATCGCGTGAGAAGAGAGAGAGAGAGAGAGAGAGAGAGATAGGCGAAGGAAGAAAGACAGAGTGATATAGAGAAAGAAAGAATAAAGAAGAAGTGGAAATATACGTAGATTGAGAGAACATTAGCCGAAATAGAAATGATTAGTTGATTTAGGTTTTAATTTAGTCAGAGACCGCCAGTGGGCGGGGCTTATAGTGTCGCAGAAATTTGAATATTGACAACATAATGCCGTGAAATGCGGTTTGTACCATTCGAAAGAGCGCGAAAAAGTTGTATAGGCCGTATAAATTTTAGCTCACGGGGTGATGTTATTCCTAATCAAAATTTTCCTAATCAAAATTTACAAAAATAATACTTGTTGGAATCTACGACAATAACTAAATATAATCACATAACTCATGTTTCTAATAAGCTCCATTGAAAATGTAGGTGACGGTCTCTAAGTTTAGTTTTAGAACGTTAAGCAAATTGCGGGGTTCACGCTAATATGTAACTGATTAACTGATATCTAAAGATAATCAAATACCGCTGATTCTATTATAATTTCATTTCTGTACTGACTACGAGGAGCCACTATTCCTTCATCATATACATACTATTCATCTTCATCTTCTCCAACTTGTACGTGTAATAGTTCTCACATACCAACCCTAGAAGTAAATTCTCTTTACTAGCCACTAATGACTAATCTCTGCGCAGAAAACAGAACAGAACAGAACAGAATATTTATCTCGAATCAAGTAGCAAGAAGTAGAATCAAGTAGTATGTAAATTACGGCAAGATTACGGTAAAATACAGTAATACAGCAACGACCATTGCGAGTCCCAACAACACGGATTTCGGTAGTCCCGAGGATGCGTACGTGCTATTGGTGGTGCATGTCATCCCCTGCTTGAGAGAGAGAGAGAGAGAGAGAGAGAGAGAGAGAGAGAGAGAAAGCGCAGAAAACAATCTCGCGTAAAGTGAATATGTTTGTTTCAACACAATGTTGTTGTAGATCTATGACGATGAGGGGATGATGTTTGACTGGGCGATCAGCGAAGTGCTAGAGAAGATTCGGCAGCTCTCGCCCACCCAGTACGACATCCGATCAGTCTCCGCCTTCAAGGTATGATGGCTCACTTCAAAGCGACCATTCCACGGTGTATCAAAAGGCGCCATCTGGTTCCGAAAAAAGGGGCCGAGGTACTGGAAAAAATGCTACAATCCAAACTAAGAGGCAAAAGTAATCGTACTGCTTATTATCTCTCAATCTCAAAAGTACTTACGTAAAGAGAGTCAGTTTGTCTTGACCCAATTCAACAAAAGCGCATGCATAAAACATAAAACGTTTACAAATACTAACACAAACCTGCAACTCTCTCTCGCTCTCTCTCTCTCTCTCTCTCTCTCTCTCTCTCTCTCTCTTCCATCTCTCTCTCTCTCTCTCTCTCTCTCTCTCTCTCTCTTCCATCTCTCTCTCTCTCTCTCTCTCTCTCTCTCTCTCTTTTTCTCTTCCATCTCTCTCTCTCTCTCCCTCTCTCTCTTCCACCTCTCTCTCTCTTTCATCTCTCTCTCTCTCTCTCTCTCTCTCTCTCTCTCTCTCTCTCTGTCTCTCTGTCTCTCTCTCTCTAATAATAATATTCGTTATTTGTTGATGGTTGTACGGACTCCATGCGCGTGGTGGATGAAATATTCAAATGAGAGTTGATATCACAGCCGGAAACCACGAAAAAGTATCACCTTTTTTTCCAACGTTTCGGCACTAGGCCTTCATCAGGGATGGACAGAACACACCTACAATCACAGATAAGCAATGAAAGAGACAAGCAATAGGTGACAAGGTATGCGGTAAAACCGGAAATGAATGAGTGGCGAATAGAGAGAGTGACTCGGTATGGGTAATGTGTGATCACAGGGCGGGGTAATGCGCGGCGTGGCCCGCGGCAAGTACTCATACACCAGTGATCAATCGATACGGCTACACCGGAAGTCGAGATGAATAGGGACTAGAGAGACAGCAGAGGTGTGCGAGTCTAACTCGTACTTCCTATTCAAGATGGGACTGGTATTCAAGATGGGACCGCATACCTTGTCACCTATTGCTTGTGTCTTTCATTGCTTATCTGTGATTGTAGGTGTGTTCTGTCCATCCCTGATGAAGGCCTAGTGCCGAAACGTTGGATAAAAAGGTGATACTTTTTCGTGGTTTCCGGCTGTGATATCAATTCTCATTTGAATATTTCGTTATTTGTATTCTCATATTTCATATTTTACTTCCACAGTCCGGTAGGCGCAGGTTTGTGTTAGTATTTATAAACGTTTTATGCATGCGCTTTTGTTAGAATTGGGTCAAGACAAGCTGACTCTCTTCACGCAAGTACTTTTGAGAGATAATATATGTGCTTTTACTAAATTTCATAGAAATTTTTTCTCTTACTCATTGTCAAGCTCTTTCGTTCATTATTATGCACATAACCTTGATATATGACACATTTTGACGGTGGTAGCAAATCATTGAATATACTACATACTACAGCTCGGGTTTGTTGCGTATGTCATGTGCAACCATGGTTTTTCATTGTATTGTATAGAAACACTTTGAAACGACTCTTCTCTCTGTATTTTCGTTTGTCGCAGCGTAAGTGCAAGTGTGTGTTCGTCTGCCCTCTCTGCAAACAGCGCGCTCTCTCGCGTTCTCTCTCACAACCGGCCGCCTGCCGGGAGAGAGAGCTACCCAGGGTGACGGGAACCACCCACCCACACGCTGGCCTTGCGACTAGGGTGCGCGCGCAATCGCTCATAATTTCTTTCGGAGAAAAGATACAAAGATGCCGTCACATGTCCTTTTGATATCGCTTCTTGAAAATTCTGGCGCGAGCCCTATCCCAAGCCAAAAGAGAGGGCGCTGCGCGCCCTCTTTAATATTCATCATGCAAGAATATGCATCATGCAAATTTCTTAAACATTTTTTTGTCTTTAAAATGTGCTTGCTAAAGAAGTAAGAAGTGCCGGTTTGTCTTGACCCAATTTAACAGAAGCGCGTGCATAAAACGTTTACGAATACTAACGCACTGCTAGCGGCGCCCTCCCGCTATTCGCCTCTCACACACGCAAGGAGGCGTGGTCTCCTCCATTGTCGCCCCACGATTGCTACACCAACTTTAATCCACACCCCAACCTTCTGTATTTCACTTCAAACTTAACCAACCTAGTAACAAATCACTAACGAGGGAGGTGTTATAGGTCCTCCACTCGGATTTACAATCTGAAGGCACCATTCGAAAGCTCTTGATCTCCTTAACAACATATCAAAAATTCAGCTGCCCTCGTGTCCATTAAAGTACCGTAATCTTCGTTTGAAGTTAATACCAGATTACTGTATTTTGTCATACGTATGTTGCACTATTCTTATCGGAGTGGGTCCCTAATAGTTATAGAAGACTATAGCTTTCATAAAAACTTTGAAATATGAGATTTCATCGATTTAGAGCCGAGTTATGGTCAAAAACGTCGATGACTGCCTCCAGCGAGTGTCTGAACTTAGAAATTTTTGACTGTTTTTTTCTATGTAAAGTATGCCTAAACCGAAACAAGGGCAGCTGATTTTTTGATATGTTAAACAGTAGGTCAAGGGCTTTCAATTTCTACCTTATGAAGTAAATCCGAGTGGAGGACCTATAACACCTCCCTCGTAAGTAAGACTCACCATCATTTTGAGATACCAATGCAATGGGATTTTCCTGTTGTGTGATTTTCCCACTCCACTGAATTGTGGAAGACAAGCAGACAGAAGGTCGAGCACATTTGAAAGAGACGGACCGTAGTGAGTGAGAGAGGGGCAGTGCTGACATGGGCAGTGCACACGTTCGCAATGAGATATTTTTTAACCATTTTATATGGGAGATACATAGCTATATATGGGATATAAAAACATATGAAAAACAAACATAAAAATAGTTTTCCCCAACTTTCCGATTTTAAATAGAACACTTCGATGGTTAAATAGAACTTTTCGAATAGAAAATTTTCGATGGTTTAAAGACTACTTACTACTTTTTTTGCGCGCCGTATCTCTGTCTCGGATGGTAGCAGAGCAACCAGGGTGGTGCAGTGGCGAAAAAGTGCCGTGTGAAACCGATGGTCACGAGATCGCATCCGTGCAGAATATTTTGCTGTTGCAAAATTGTTAATTGTATTCTACAAGTTAACTGTTTTAATATATACTTTGAAAGTTGAAAATACCTTGTGGTTGTTGTGATACATTTTTAAGCACTTTTTTGTGAAATTATTCATTAAAATCATCAAGATCCAGAAAGCGTCAAAACAAATTTTTCTTATTAAGAAATGTTCCGTAAAAAAACATGTTGAAAATAATTGGCATAAACTATTTCAACATCACTCTTTTTTAGAAAGCAATCAAAATTTCTTTCAAGTCTGATTTTTAATTGCAAAAGTAATATATTCTGCACGGGATCGATTCCTTGACCCTCCGTTCCACCCCGCGCATTTTCGCCACTGAACCACCCTGGGTGCTCTACAACTATCCGAGATAGAGATACGGCGCGCAAAATGAGGAGTAGTGTTTAAACCGTCGGAAATTAAAGTCCTAATTAGAAATCGGAAAGTTGGGGAAATCAATTTTGACAACGCACTTGTGTTTTCATATCTCATAGCTACCTTTCATATCAATTTATTAGAAATAGTTCATTGCGAACGTGCGCCCATGTGAGACAAAATGGAGAGACCGTTCTAATAGCAGAGTAGTTGTCCTGGTTATTGTCCAACGCTTTCACATCGAACGACACGAAACATACAGTGGGTAGACAGAGAGAGTGGAGAGTTGTGAGAGGAGTTGTGCAGTGTTGACAAGGTCAACAGGGACAAATGCAAGCAGTTGGCCGTAAACAGATATGTCGGAACATCGACTCCACATTAAAAATATCATCGATAATGGTGCCATGATGTGTGGCATACGCAAAATTAGAAGGTACACTACCTTTGACAATACACTAATAAAGATTGTAGTTGATCGATAACATAATTATACATTATGACCATGTTGCTTGATACTTCAGATGCGCGAGCTGTTTCAAGGAGAGAACGACGCCATACAAGTTTTGCACTGCTCTTCCGGACACTTTCTGACTATCTTGTGAGCTTTATTATTATTATTATTTTTATTATTATTATTATTATTATTATTATTATTATTATTATTATTATTATTATTATTATTATTATTATTATTATTATTATTATTATTATTATTATTATTATTATTATTATTATTATTATTATTATTATTATTATTATTATTATTATTATTATTATTATTATTATTATTATTATTATTATTATTATTATTACTATTATTATTATTATTTTTATTTTTATTTACATTTATATTTATGAACAGTTTAATTTAATGATGTACATTTAGCTTCGACCGCGCTACTCGTCGATTGTCTGCGTACGACAGTCTTCCCAAGACCGGACCTCCCAACACATGGGCGAGTAACTCTTAGTTAATACTGGGAACTGAGTCGAGTCGTCTGACGAAACAGAAATACAGAAAGACGAAACATGAATTGTGCAATTATAGTGTGTTCCCTTTTTTGACCGACATAGACAGTTTCTAGACAGCGCATGCAAATGCGCTCATTGCTGTCTGATAAAATGACGGCGGCCGGTCTATAGGGATCAAAACTGTGTTTATCGATCGATATCAAGCCAACTAAGTGAAAAAATCAAAAATCGGGCTCTGTGGAGCTCTCGGCCTACTTGTTACCCATGCACTGTGAAAGTCTCATCTCTCTAGCTCTATCCAGCGCCGAAAAAAGTGTATCTATGTAAAATTTTCTTAAAAAAGTACTTGCGTAAAGAGATGAACTTTGTCTTATCCTTATCCCAATGCAGCAAAAGCACATGCATAAAACGTTTACAAATACTAACACAAACCTGCACCTCTCTCTCCTTTCTTTCTCTCTTCTGTTTCCTATTTCTTACTTAATCCTTACTCTCTGTTCGTTTGTATATCGTTGTGTTCACTGGTTAGTATCAACAGAACATTTCAGAATGCGCAGGTTTGTGTTAGTATTTGTAAACGTTTTATGCATGTGCTTTTGCTGCATTGGGATAAGGATAAGACAAAGTTCATCTCTTTACGCAAGTACTTTTTAAAGAAAATATATGTCCTTTTGTTAAATTTCATAGAAACTTTAATATGTGCTGAATTATGACTATTCATCTGGATTATATCAAAAACGAATATATATATCTCTCTCCCTCTGTTCTTTCTCTCTCCCTCTGTTCTCTCCTTCTCTCACTGTTCCTTCTCTCTCTTTCACTGTTCCTTCTCTCGCTTTCACTGTTCTCTCTCTCTCTCTCTCTCTCTCTCTCTCTCTCTCTCTGCCCTTCTCTTCTCTCTGTCGCTCTATCTCTTTTTGCTCTTCTCTCTCTATCTCGGCCCTTCTCTCTCTTCTTACTCTCATGTACCACAGATCACACGTTACGTTTCGGATCGCCGTTACGTTTCACAAAATGTTTTTCCCCCACATATTTTCTCACTACCAGTCGAAGTCGCGCGTACTGCGCTCTTCCTCCTGGTTATAGTTGACGGACCCAAAACAATGAAAACCCGGCGCGCATTAGACGCTGGCGGCGGCGGGGCGAGCTACACTCAAAGTGCAAGTTGGGAAAAGTAGTGACTGGAAGGAAGAGCACGCAGAAAACGCGAGAGAGCACGCTTTCGGCAGAGTCAGAGTGACTGGAAACGACACCCACACACACGCTGGCCTCTCGCCTCATGGGTGCGCGAGATCGCTCATAACTTCTTTCGGAGAAAAGATACAAAGATGCCCGCGACCAATGATCTGTCCTACGGAACGGTGCGAATCTAACTAACATGAATTAGATCAGTTCACATTGTTGCTAACATGATCTTTGGATATCGCTTCTTGAAAACTCTGGCGCGAGCCTTATCCTAATAAGCCAAAAGAGAGGGCGCTGCGCGCCCTCTCTAATGATTCTGTACATAGTGCTCAATTACAAGAAAACGAAAGTAGATACGGCATTCTAGTTTTCGCACATCTTTTCGAATATGGAAAGACCGATTGGTGTACATTTTTTAGCCCTATATCTTTTTTCGTTATTGTGTTATGAGCTACTTTGTGAAATAATGCAATTGTGTTAAGCGAAGCTGCGGCTCGCCAAACATTAAAATCAAAAATCTGGCTTTGTGGGGCCCTCGGCCTACATGAGCAACATCTACTGTGAAAATTTCATATCTCTAGCTCTTTCCTCCGCTGAAAAAAGTGTACCTAACTGTGTCTCCGAGAAAAATTACAGTGTTCCAGTATTAGAGAATCTCTTTGGATATGAAATAGTTAGTTTCTATGAAAATTCGAGCCTTTAATCTCTTTTTTTATGGTGACTTGTGAGCTACTTCGTAAAAGCGTACAACTGAATGAACTGAAATTGCAGCTCAACAAAATCAAAAATCGAAAATTGGGCTCTGTGGTGACGTCGGCACACATGAGATACAACTACTGTGAAAAATTCAGATTTCTAGCTTTCTCCCCCGCCGAAAAAAGTGTACCTAACTGATTTGAGTTCATGTAAACAAGATGTTTACGGTAGTAGTGTATGATATATATGACAATTTTGACATAACTAGTGTATGTGGACATGTTATGGGCATGACATATTTCAAAATGAACGAGTTTCATACACTAGAAAATGAGTAATCCTGATTTGAAATTTTTACCAGATCCAATTGCGCAGCTGAAAAGCGACCGCGCAAAGGCGCAATTGTGAGAAATGACCGCAATATAGGCATAATGTTCGCGTCTTTCGTCTAATATTCCGGCCGTCCGAATTTGTCGGTCAAAAAAGGGAACACACTATAGCTCTTGTAAACTCTTGCTATCATACTTGCAAAACATTTGCTGACAAGATTCAAATCTCCGACGCAACGGCGCTCACACGCATAAAGAGCATAACGCGAGTGAAAGAGTGAGAATTTCGTGTTTCCTTTCACGCGCATTTACTGCGCGCCCTCTCGCTTGTACTGATTTATCCCGCGTGGTATACACCGCAAGAAAACTTTGCGGATGAGGTTTTACTGATTCTGAAATGTGACCCATTATTTATTTGTATAAGTCTCTAGAAAAAAGGGTGAGTCTCTCTTCGAGATTTTTTTTGGGATCAGTTAGGTTTAAAGCGATATACAGAGATCCCGCATTTGGGCGCGGAGTAATGTTGTTCTCAAGCGTGGGTAGATGCCGTAGACGGGACAATCGCGGAGGCGCCGCCCCTCTGCTTGTGAGAGGAGGCGAAAAGCGGTCGCGCGCCGCGATCATTGCTGCGCATTATGAGTGTTACTGAAAATAAAATTTTGTGAAACAAAACGTAAGAAAAAGACATACTTTTTCAAAGTACTTCCTAGTGAAAAGTAAGTTGGTGGCTCGTACTGAATGTATCAATTGAATAAAATAGCTGAAATGGCTGAAGTGATTTCAATTGAGGCATGTACAAGCAGGCTCTCAATGTCAGTGTGGTCAGTGTTATTTACAAGAATAAGTATCACTGCGAACCATAATATACTCTCACATGCTCATTACTACAGAGAGTCTATTGGTACATTCATGTGTCATGTCTCAATTGAAAATCATTTCAGCCTTTTTCCTGTAACACACAGCCGCAACACAGCCAAGTGTTTAATTGATTTTCATTATTTTTTGTGCCATTGCTAGCCTCATTATGTGATATTGTTTTCAGTTCTCACACGACGTACTGCGTCAGTTGCGATCAGCGTTCGGCCATGTTTTCCCGGATATGGTCATCCCAATGGATGTCTACCTGGATATGGACCACCAAGTATGTGACATTGTGCAGTGTGTACACTAATCGTTGACGAATCTATTAGAGCGCCCTCTCTTTTGGCTTAGGATAGGGATCGCGCCAGAATTTTCAAGAAGCGATATCCAAAGGATAGCAGCAATCTGAACTCATCCAATGTTTGTTGGTTAGAATCGCACCGTCCCGATCACTCGTCGCGGGTTCCCGTCACGCTGGTTGCTAAAGACGGCAAAAAATTGAAAAGACCCACTAGCTTCCCCATGGTGGGTCCGGGCACGAAAATTTCAAATAGATGATACGGTAACTAAGAGCTTTCATGTTTTCGCGAGCTTACGTTTCACCAGAAATTGATAAGAAATGGCCGTCATTTCTTTTCGATAAACGCAGTGAGGTCGCTCAGAATTAGCAGCCAGCACACATTGCTTCTATGGCGCAACTGGTTAAAGTTTCGCCTGACAATCACGGGTCGCGGGTTCGGATCCGCTGACGAGTTTTGCCATTACTCTTTCGCTACAGTCAGCCTGCCTGCGAATCATAACTCGTGTAGAATTCAGTCAATCATTTGGGATTTTTGTCCACTTTACATACAAGCTCTTCCCCCGCGGTCGAGCGGAGGAGAACGCTCTCTGCAGCTGTTGGCAGCACACCTAATTTGCTGAAGCGGATCAAAACGCCCTTTACTAAAATAAAACACTCTTAACTCATGTACTTTTCGAAAAAAAGAATCACACTTGCACTTGCTTAGATACGTCGCGGCGACCGAACAACAAACACTGCCTACTGTCTGCAGTATATTTAATGACTTGCTACTACATCATAGCCTACTGATAAACGACAAAACGTACACAGAGCATAGTGGTAGCGGTAAAAGAAGAGGTTCGCGCATTTCCATTGATAATGAAAATTATTTTGAAAGCTCATTCACTTTCATATCATTCTTACTGATCTTACTCACGAGGGAGGTGTTATAGGTCCTCCACTCGGATTTACAATCTGAAGGCACCATTCGAAAGCTCTTGATCTCCTTAACAACATATCAAAAATTCAGCTGCCCTCGTGTCCATTAAAGTACCGTAATCTTCGTTTGAAGTTAATACCAGATTACTGTATTTTGTCATACGTATGTTGCACTATTCTTATCGGAGTGGGTCCCTAATAGTTATAGAAGACTATAGCTTTCATAAAAACTTTGAAATATGAGATTTCATCGATTTAGAGCCGAGTTATGGTCAAAAACGTCGATGACTGCCTCCAGCGAGTGTCTGAACTTAGAAATTTTTGACTGTTTTTTTCTATGTAAAGTATGCCTAAACCGAAACAAGGGCAGCTGATTTTTTGATATGTTAAACAGTAGGTCAAGGGCTTTCAATTTCTACCTTATGAAGTAAATCCGAGTGGAGGACCTATAACACCTCCCTCGTCAAACTACCCTAATAGTGAAAATCTCTCGTGAAAAGAGTGGAACTAATACTAATCTGCGAGCCCACCGTAAAATTAGTTTTTTTTAAATTTAAAATTACAACGAAAAAGTGCCAGTGTTTATATATATATATATATATATATATATATATATATATATATATATTCATATATAACGCATCTGTGATAATTCTCCATGTAAGATATTGCAGCTGCCAAGTGAGCTCACGTGTGGGAGGAGGGCGGTAGGCGCGGCACTCGCACTGGCTCGCAATGATTCTCCCGCCGAGTGAGTTATACTTTTTTTAAAGATACAGTGGCCTATTTTTTTTAAACGATTTTTAATGATTTATAGTCCACAAAAACACAAACAAACTTTAAAGGCACAGCGGCGACTTAATTCTGCAACTAGCTCTTTTAAACACGTACTGCCACTCACGCAAAATATTTGCCGTAGACAGGACTCGAACCGGCGAGGTCTGCGCCATAACGGCGCACACACGCTTTGAGCCACACAGCAAGTTAACGAGCTTTCTTCATCTGGGTTTATGTCTTCTCTCGCAATTTCTGCAGTATTGAAGCGTTCAACGGAATGGAAGTCGTGGCGAGACCAATTTTGAGTTTGAATAAAATTGCTGCAACTGCGAGTTGCAACATTTGAAAGCAACGTAGAATCGTCGTTCTTTTTCACTAATCGATAAACTTCTAGGTTAAAACGATTTTACAAGTACCTAGAGCTCAAAATAAGTCGCCACTGTACCTTTACTTGGAACGGAGAAACAAAGGTTCATCGTGATCGAGAAACGCTCATCGGCAACTCTGATCTTAGAATTTCAAATTCCCGCTTGAAAAAAACATAGCAAACCCGGTTTGTATCGATAGCTGCGCGTGTCTTGAGTATATCTACCACACTCAATATATGTCTTCCGAAACTATCCCTCGTAGTATTGTGGATAGCATGCGCGGCTGCTGATGTGACTAACCCGGGTTTGATTCCCACCGCACCCGCATGTTTTGAGTAATACCTCACGTGATTTCAACCCACTTTTCAACTGGTACCGTGTGTTTTCTTGGCGAGCAAAGAAACGCGCGAAATTTGAAAAAAATCGAACACTTTGCGTACAGAGAGCCTGTTTGCACATGTCTCATTTGAATTCATTTCGGTCCTTTTGCTCAAATGAGACAATCAGTACAAGCCAACTATCTTTACTCTGAAGTACTTTTAAAAGATAATGAACATTTAAATTTAGTTTCATCTACGATGTTCCGGCGCTGGAGCATATGATTCTCGCCGGCCTGGATCCAACGTGCACTGACTGGAACGACTTCCGAGATGCGTTTCTAGGAGAGTGAGTACTGTTCCGCATGTAAGCACGACGGCACACGCTGCAGTCTCACTCATATCGTGATTTCTCGAGCTCGCGTTAACCTCTTTAGACATCAGAAACAGAATCAGAATATTTTTTATCTCGAATCAAGTAGCACCTGGTAATGTAAATTACGGTAAGGTTACGGTAAAGTACAGTAATACAACGCCTGCTGCGAGTTTCAACAACCAACAAAACGGATTTCGGTAGTCCCGTGGATGCGCACGTGTTGTTGGTGATGCTTGTCATTCCTTGCTTGCGGCTTTCGGAAAAGTTTCGATCACGGCGGCGGAAGATCCGGACGATCGATCGCGAAGAGACGTCTCCGAGAGTTTCACCGTATTCGAGGATTCCTCTCCAGTCTCAATGCCGTAGATGTAGAGAGTAGCAAAACCGAATACCAGTCGGTTAGAGTCCTCCGTCACACATCATTGTTCAGGGGTCGGGGAAATAACAGGGGAAGGCAAGACATATTAGATGAACGAACTGACAAGATGAGAGTGAGAGAGATAGCAGAGTGCACATGTGCTATAATGACAACATTGTTTGATGTATGGAAGGCTTTCAGCGATCGCCAGGCCCAACCACCAGTGCGTGTGATCCTTGTCCCGTCTCCCACCCCGTCCGCACTCACCGTCTGCTGGTAAGCCAAATACCTCTCCTATGTTAGCAAGTTTGCATGTATCGGCCCCACCCGTTCATCAAACGGCAGTTCTTTCACCGAATCTTTACCAACCTTCACACATCATTTGCTTCAAATATTCAGCATGCTATCTGTACGCGCTCATTGCTAGACTTTTCAGTCTCTTGTTATTAGAAGAAAAAAAACTAATAAGGGTCTTTTGCATAAGAAATTAAAGATACAGTGGTCTATTTTCTTTTAAACAAGTTTCAATGATTTATAGTCCACAAAAACACAAACAAACTTTAATTGGAACGGAAAAACAACGGTTCATCGTGATTGAGAAACGCTCATCGGCAACTCTGATCGCAGAAATTCAAATTCCCGCTTGTAAAAACATAGTAAACCCGGTTTGTGTCGATAGCTGCGCGTGTCTTGAGTATATCTACCGCACTCAATATATCTTCCGAAAGTATCCCTCGTGGTCTTGTGGATAGCATACGCGGCTTCTAATGTGACTAACCCGGGTTTGATTCCCACCGCACCCGCATGTTTTGTGTAATTCCTCACGTGATTTCAACCCACTTTTCAACTGGTACCGTGTTTTTTCTTGGCGAGCAGAGAAACGCGCAAAATTTGAAAATTTACGATCAGCACGCTATTTGAATAGGCCCCTGTATCTTTAAGCATGCATAGTTATCCACTTTCAGAAGTTAAAAACTCAGTCTAGGTTTTTTTGTGTTTTTATTATTATGTATTTGCTGTCGTTCTCGATTATGAATTAGAAGTTTCTTGACCGACCGTCGCCAACAAGTATGTAATGGTCGGCGATCAGCTCTCCTCTCTACGGCTTGTCAACTGTGATGTACGGTGCACCACAGGGGTCTTGCCTGGGTCCTATACTGTTCAATGTCTATATTAATGATATCATCTCAAATCTTCTTGACTGTGTTGAGTGTGCGCTTTACGCCGATGATTTGAAAAATTCCTTTGCATTGGATGCGAATGATCCCTCCGCCCGGCATAAATTTCAAGTGGCAATTGATTCTCTTTCGAAAGTACAGGAGTAAAGAAGAGTGGTTTGTTTTGATCTGATTCAACAAAAGCACATGCATAAAATTTCTTCGTAGGTGACTGAAATTTCAAAACAAACCTGCTGACCTGCTCTTCCAAAAGATGTTTTAATTACTCAAGATTATCCAGTGCATTCATACGCATACATACATACATATTTCGTTATCTTTCTTGTCAGTTGCCAGTTGATTTCAAGGTACTTCTAATTTTACTCCTGTACTTTCGAAAGAGAATCAATTGCCACTTGAAATTTATGCCGGGCGGAGGGATCATTCGCATCCAATGCAAAGGAATTTTTCAAATCATCGGCGTAAAGCGCACACTCAACACAGTCAAGAAGATTTGAGATGATATCATTAATATAGACATTGAACAGTAGACCCCTGTGGTGCACCGTACATCACAGTTGACAAGCCGTAGAGAGGAGAGCTGATCGCCGACCATTACATACTTGTTGGCGACGGTCGGTCAAGAAACTTCTAATTCATAATCGAGAACGACAGCAAATACATAATCATAAAAACACAAAAAAACCTAGACTGAGTTTTTAACTTCTGAAAGCGGATAACTATGCATGCTTAAAGGTAGTGTTCTCTCTGATTCTGCTCGTTGTGTTGACTATGCCATGATATTAGCCATCTTTTTAATGTTAATTTCGGAAAACATCACAACTTAAAGCAAACTATATTTTTATTTAATGAGTTTAAACGAAATCATTTCGTAGTGTAGTTAAGAAAAAATGGTACCAGTGTTTGGTACCAATATTGTGCAGTGGTTTGTGTTTGTGAAATTTCACTGTTAAAAACATAATTTAAGTTTGTTTTTTGTCTTCATTAGGTTCTTCACATTTTTATTTATTTTATGAGGTTTATAAACTATGATTTTATCTATATTATTGTATAAAACAAAATGTTTGAATAAAAGCAAAGTTACGGCGTTTACCAGTGCGGACCATTTAATACCTCTAAACGCCGATTTTGTTTTTATTTATAATTTTTCAAAAAAAAGATTTTTTGAACAAAATCCTATCACACAAACATTAATCATGATCCTCAAATCTAGTTTGAAGGTGAATTCCATTTTAAAACTTTGGGTCTCAGAGTGAAGCCTACCTTTAAAGATACAGGGGCCTATTCAAATAGCATTCTGATCGTAAATTTTCAAATTTTGCGCGTTTCTCTGCTCGCCAAGAAAAAACACGGTACCAGTTGAAAAGTGGGTTGAAATCACGTGAGGAATTACACAAAACATGCGGGTGCGGTGGGAATCAAACCCGGGTTAGTCACATTAGAAGCCGCGTATGCTATCCACAAGACCACGAGGGATACTTTCGGAAGATATATTGAGTGCGGTAGATATACTCAAGACACGCGCAGCTATCGATACAAACCGGGTTTACTATGTTTTTTACAAGCGGGAATTTGAATTTCTGCGATCAGAGTTGCCGATGAGCGTTTCTCAATCACGATGAACCGTTGTTTTTCCGTTCCAATTAAAGTTTGTTTGTGTTTTTGTGGACTATAAATCATTGAAACTTGTTTTTTTTAAATTGCACCGCGACGAGAGAGTGTGGCGAGGTGAGAGTGCGCCAGCTGCCAGTCTGTCTGCTGTTAGAGAAAGAAACAGTAAATTGTGCAAATGAGTGAAATTATCACCATGCACTACGAAACAGCTCACCACACTCCAACAAACTATGCGAACTCTATATTCTGATCAGTTACAATAAAACATTACTATATGCTTTCACGTCATCCTATATTCAATCAGGGAAGTGAGGCGAGGCGAAAGAGTGCTACTATGTAGTACGCTCTACCACCTCCTTTTCTCATCCCTCTCTTTTTCGCCTCTCTTTTTCGTCTATCTCTCTCTCTCTCTCTCTCTCTCTTATATTTTATGATATTAGATCAGTGATAACTAATAATTAATAATTGTCAACCACCCGCCCTCTATGTGCATACGAGAAAGTGAAAGATCAGAGAGTCAGAGAGAATGCATATCAGTATCAGTGATCAATACTAATATATTAATATTACTGATCTACTGATCGGCTTTGACCGCGGAGGCGCGCGGAGCGTGCCGGAGCGTCTTCTATGCGCATTTGACTGCGCATTTGGCAGCGGTATGCGCTTTTTTCTATGCGCATTTGGCAGCGGTAGAGGTAGAGTGAAGATGACTGTAGTCGATACATCTATATCAGAAGAGATGGGAGATAGACGTGCAGTGGCAGAGCGAAGCTGGCTGAAGTCGATACATCGATTTCAGAAGAGATGAGAAAAAGAGATAGAGAGAGAGAGACGTGCTCATTTCCACACGATAAAAATTTCTTGTGTAAATGAATATGGCTCATCGAGATCTCATCGAGAACGCAGTAATTTGATTAAAAATTACTTTCTTCAGTTCATGTTAGCATCAATATGTTCGACAAATATGTATTTTAATTTCTGTACTTCTACTTTTCTCCAACGTATTTCTAGCGCGAAGGCGCGCCACAACGCGCCGGAACGCTAGTAAGAGGCGCTAGAGTTGTCTAGTATCGATGCGCCGGTGCTCTTTTCCTGTTTTGTTACTTTTTACCACTCAACTGAAAGGATATCGATCGACACATGTGTAAACACTAAACACACTACCTGTATAGCAAACTGTAAAAAGCGTGATGCGTACATGATATAGTGAAAGAATATAACAATATATTTTTAGGGACGCTCCTCTCACTGACTCATCTCAGCCTCTTCTCGCTTTGGTATTTTGAAGCGGTTTTCTTATTATTATTTTATTATATTCAGCTGCATCATCTTATTAGCGATCGATATTCCGGTACTTCTTATAGTTGCAGACTTGCATTCACACACTTCACTTATGTTCATGTACCGAATACGAAATACCGTGTGTTCGCAGTTTTTATGAAACATTTATGAATCAAAACTTATATGATAGAGACCTATGTTACCTATGTACTTTTCATCTTCTCTCAAAAATGGACGACAAAGGAGATGCACTGTCTGGTAAGAGGAAGACCAAGAAGGTGGCTGCGGAACAGGCGGACAGCGTCATGTCACCCGCTTCACAGGTAGTTTGATAAATCTTTCTTCGAAACAGCTTTAACAATACAGTTCAAAGATTTATTTCCTATCCTATGCATTTTTCATTTCAGTCTGGTGCTGGAATGCGTCTCCCGATTCTGGGCAATGTGAAACTTCCAAAGAGGAAGATGAAACTGGAGGGTCAAGTACCGAAGTGCGAGGAATGCGGAGTGAGTTTTCGCTTGTTTGTTGATGAAAAGTGTGTACTAAACGCAAAATAAAAAAGGAGCTTATGTATTGCGTGAAATATCAGCAATTCAATACATATGAAAAAGATTTATTTTTCACGCGGCAGCTTGCGCCATACGCAGTTTTTCGCAGTTTTTCATGCTGATTCCGAAAATGAGGAAAACTCTTAATTTTAGTTGTTTGAATTAATTCTGGACAGCCACCGAATAGACTACTCATGATCATGAAAATGCTCCGTCAACAATAGTTGATAGTTCTCTCGAATGGCTAGTTAGTTGGAAAACTATGAATGTTCGTTGGTGCGGTATCCAGTTGATGCTGATATGCGGCTAAAGTATTTTTCATCTAATGTCTCGTCGATTGTTGTGAAAATTTGAAATTGATTATCGTCGCAGGCATTACAAAAGAAAAAAAGGATGGCCACATTCTTTACATCACTGTTCGGTTTGCTCATTACATGTACAAATCAGCGCTTGAAAACTTGACACCAATTTCAGATTTACACAAATTTTGACGAGACGAGTCAGAGTAATGGGTGCATAGATTAAAAAAGAAATCAGACAAAAACCTATTTTTAACTTCCCAACTCACTACCTATTCGGTCACGCTGTTGTTGTTGCATTTTCATAGGTAGTCTAATCGGTGGAGTCCAAAATTATTTCAAATTTCGGAAAAGTAATGCTCAATTCACCTAGCTAGCGATTGAGCCATATTTTGTTCAATTGTTACAGTAGTTTTTGGCGCGTTGCGCGCACCACAAATCAAAAGAGTCCGAGGTGGAAAACATTGGATTTTTTTAGTTTTGCGAAGTGTGTAGTTTGGTGGCCTAGTTGAGCACGTTCACACACATAGTGAGAGTTGTATAGACAAGCTTCTCCTTATGTCGTCTGCACTCTCTTCTGATTACACCTTCTATTGACTGGCAATCAATCAATCAATCAATCAATCAATCAATCAATCAAACACTCGTATACACGACACTAAAAAATCTCTTTCTTATACGTTCTATACTACACTCGTTCACCTGTCTCTGTGAGCAGTGGCCAGCTGACGAAGGACAACCACGTTGCTGTAGACGAACCCAGCCAGATCCTTCAGATCCCTAGCCACTGTCTTCACGGCAGCGGCTACGTCCTTAGTGGCGCTCGTCGTGGTGAGGTCGCTCGGCAGAACAGCTCTACGTCCCTTCCTCTCCTTCTTCTTGCGCTTCTGCTGCTGGTGACCACCGCCCGTCGCTCCACGCTTCGCACTCTTCTGGTGAGGAGTCATATCGACTGCTCCCGATCGATCGCTCTCTCGCCTTTTATACCTCAGTCTAGACGCCCCCGCTCTATTTCGCAATCTGTCTGTCCCTTCACTTCTTGCCTCTCATGTCTAGACACCTCTCTTACTTTCCCTTTTCTATTTCCGCAATTTTTTTGTTTGTTTGTTTACTATCTTCATTCTAACTTTCTCTTTATAGGTTTCTACTTTTTCATTCCAGATTTTACTTTATTCGCTACTTTCCTTTCGTCCGCTGTGGCCCTGCACTGATGAGCGTTCAGGCAGTAGGCCCACCACAGTGGATGTTCTCTATATTCTACCATTTAGTCAGTTATTCTACATATAATACGTTTTTGTAGCCTGTCTGCAGGATAATGGGCCGAAACAGGGATTCTGTTTCTTATTTATTTGTGAACTACTTTCTCTGCTTTGTCAATTCCTCATTGTCTGCTCCAAGTAAGATAGGGTGAACGCAGTCAGAGCAACACGAGAGATTCCTAATCCCCCGATCCGTGGCGTAAGCCCGTTCGAAAGAGCGCAACAAACGGTGAGGGTGCAATCAAGGTCAAGATCGAGCCATACCACGGTGTAACAACCGCAGGCGCTTTCAAGTTGGGCTAGTCCCGTTCAGACAAATCTTACCTTGTAAGACCCGGGATCCGAAGAGCCGATTCAGTTCGTCTCGGGGATCGCCATGAAGAACATTGGAAGTTTAAATGTATTTACCCCCTGATTGTCATGCGTGATCAGGGACGACTCAGTATGTATGAATCCAATTGTTCGTAGGGCAACATTGGGCATGCCTTTTGGAAAACAGAGGGCAGGAGGGTGCAGGCGCGGAATCGTCAGCACTGTATACCGGCTATAGAATTGGTTGATTGGCCAAATCCCGCAGGACTCCTATCTTCACAATACGTGAGCCCTGGGCCTGATTAAATTCGAGCTCTTCATCACCTGCTGGGCTTATTCGACCCTTCAGGGAGTTTGTTGGGTGGCCTGGGGAGAAGTTTAATCACGAATAACGTTATGTTTTTTTTTCAGTGTTGCTCATACAAAACAAAGTTTTTGAAAGACTGTAGCAGAAAAAGTCGCCAAAGTGCATTACGTCGTTTTACCATACTCCTACTATTTCGAATGCAATATTTGAGGGCTACCACAAGGATTGGGCACGCCATGTCTGGATACACTGCGATGGCAGGTTCATATGTCCACTCAACGAGCTCGCCTTTCCTGCCGTCAAATGCAAGACCTTCACAGCGTGTAAGTATTTTTTCCCAACCTAGTGCATTCTATTAAAAATCTGTCTGTCTGTCTGTCTGTCTGTCTGTCTGTCTGTCTGTCTGTCTGTCTGTCTGTCTGTCTGTCTGTCTGTCTGTCTGTCTGTCTGTCTGTCTGTCTGTCTGTCTGTCTGTCTGTCTGTCTCTGTCTCTGTCTCTGTCTCTGTCTCTCTTTCTCTATGTCTCTATGTCTCTCTGTCTCTCTGTCTCTCTGTCTCTCTGTCTCTCTGTCTCTCTGTCTCTCTGTCTCTCTGTCTCTCTGTCTCTCTGTCTCTCTGTCTCTCTGTCTCTGTCTCTCTGTCTCTCTGTCTCTCTGTCTCTCTGTCTCTCTGTCTCTCTGTCTCTCTGTCTCTCTGTGTCGCGGTCATTGGAACCGCGATGGCGCGCGGCCCCGCCCCCGCCGCTATCTGGACAGAAGAGTCTCCGCGCTTCCCCCACAGAGCAGAGTGACCTCTCGCTCTTCTCTCTCGCCTTCCACCCACCAATAAATATGATAGTGCTCATGTTCGTGTTTCGCGTATTTGAGTAGTGTGGACATTTGGGAATGTGGTAACATCTAGTGGTTATTGGGGGTGAGGGGGTGAGAGAGGGGGGATTAGGCTGTTGTGGCACTTATTGGCGACTCTCGCAGTAGTGTCAACCAGGGTGGACTGGTAGGAAATAGGATCATCAAGTGTTGTGTTTAAATCCACTGAACCGCCGGATCGCACACTCTGTCTCTCTGTCTCTCTGTCTCTCTGTCTCTCTGTCTCTCTGTCTCTCTGTCTCTCTGTCTCTCTGTCTCTCTGTCTCTCTGTCTCTCTGTCTCTCTGTCTCTCTGTCTCTCTGTCTCTCTGTCTCTCTGTCTCTCTGTCTCTCTGTCTCTCTGTCTCTCTGTCTCTCTGTCTCTCTGTCTCTCTGTCTCTCTGTCTCTCTGTCTCTCTGTCTCTCTGTCTCTCTGTCTCTCTGTCTCTCTGTCTCTCTGTCTCTCTGTCTCTCTGTCTCTCTGTCTCTCTGTCTCTCTGTCTCTCTGTCTCTCTGTCTCTCTGTCTCTCTGTCTCTCTGTCTCTCTGTCTCTCTGTCTCTCTGTCTCTCTGTCTCTCTGTCTCTCTGTCTCTCTGTCTCTCTGTCTCTCTGTCTCTCTGTCTCTCTGTCTCTCTGTCTCTATGTCTCTCTGTCTCTCTGTCTCTCTGTCTCTCTGTCTCTCTGTCTCTTTGTCTCTCTGTCTCTCTGTCTCTCTGTCTCTCTGTCTCTCTGTCTCTCTGTCTCTCTGTCTCTCTGTCTCTCTGTCTCTCTGTCTCTCTGTCTCTCTGTCTCTCTGTCTCTCTGTCTCTCTGTCTCTCTGTCTCTCTGTCTCTCTGTCTCTCTCTGTCTCTCTCTGTCTCTCTCTCTCTCTGTCTCTCTCTGTCTCTCTCTCTCTCTGTCTCTCTCTCTCTCTGTCTCTCTCTCTCTCTGTCTATTCTCTATTCTCTATTCTCTATTCTCTATTCTCTATTCTCTATTCTCTATTCTCTATTCTCTATTCTCTATTCTCTATTCTCTATTCTCTATTCTCTATTCTCTATTCTCTATTCTCTATTCTCTATTCTCTATTCTCTATTCTCTATTCTCTATTCTCTATTCTCTATTCTCTATTCTCTATTCTTTATTCTCTATTCTCTATTCTCTATTCTCTATTCTCTATTCTCTATTCTCTATTCTCTATTCTCTATTCTCTATTCTCTATTCTCTATTCTCTATTCTCTATTCTCTATTCTCTATTCTCTATTCTCTATTCTCTATTCTCTATCCTCTATCCTCTATCCTCTATCCTCTATCCTCTATCCTCTATCCTCTATCCTCTATCCTCTATCCTCTATCCTCTATTCTCTATTCTCTATTCTCTATTCTCTATTCTCTATTCTCTATTCTCTATTCTCTATTCTCTATTCTCTATTCTCTATTCTCTATTCTCTATTCTCTATTCTCTATTCTCTATTCTCTATTCTCTATTCTCTATTCTCTATTCTCTATTCTCTATTCTCTATTCTCTATTCTCTATTCTCTATTCTCTATTCTCTATTCTCTATTCTCTATTCTCTATTCTCTATTCTCTATTCTCTATTCTCTATTCTCTATTCTCTATTCTCTATTCTCTATTCTCTATTCTCTATTCTCTATTCTCTATTCTCTATTCTCTATTCTCTATTCTCTATTCTCTATTCTCTATTCTCTATTCTCTATTCTCTATTCTCTATTCTCTATTCTCTATTCTCTATTCTCTATTCTCTATTCTCTATTCTCTATTCTCTATTCTCTATTCTCTATTCTCTATTCTCTATTCTCTATTCTCTATTCTCTATTCTCTATTCTCTATTCTCTATTCTCTATTCTCTATTCTCTATTCTCTATTCTCTATTCTCTATTCTCTATTCTCTATTCTCTATTCTCTATTCTCTATTCTCTATTCTCTATTCTCTATTCTCTATTCTCTATTCTCTATTCTCTATTCTCTATTCTCTATTCTCTATTCTCTATTCTCTATTCTCTATTCTCTATTCTCTATTCTCTATTCTCTATTCTCTATTCTCTATTCTCTATTCTCTATTCTCTATTCTCTATTCTCTATTCTCTATTCTCTATTCTCTATTCTCTATTCTCTATTCTCTATTCTCTATTCTCTATTCTCTATTCTCTATTCTCTATTCTCTATTCTCTATTCTCTATTCTCTATTCTCTATTCTCTATTCTCTATTCTCTATTCTCTATTCTCTATTCTCTATTCTCTATTCTCTATTCTCTATTCTCTATTCTCTATTCTCTATTCTCTATTCTCTATTCTCTATTCTCTATTCTCTATTCTCTATTCTCTATTCTCTATTCTCTATTCTCTATTCTCTATTCTCTATTCTCTATTCTCTATTCTCTATTCTCTATTCTCTATTCTCTATTCTCTATTCTCTATTCTCTATTCTCTATTCTCTATTCTCTATTCTCTATTCTCTATTCTCTATTCTCTATTCTCTATTCTCTATTCTCTATTCTCTATTCTCTATTCTCTATTCTCTATTCTCTATTCTCTATTCTCTATTCTCTATTCTCTATTCTCTATTCTCTATTCTCTATTCTCTATTCTCTATTCTCTATTCTCTATTCTCTATTCTCTATTCTCTATTCTCTATTCTCTATTCTCTATTCTCTATTCTCTATTCTCTATTCTCTATTCTCTATTCTCTATTCTCTCTCTATTCTCTATTCTCTATTCTCTATTCTCTATTCTCTATTCTCTATTCTCTCTCTCTCTCTCTCTCTCTCTCTCTCTCTCTCTCTCTCTCTCTCTCTCTCTCTCTCTCTCTCTCTCTATTCTCTATTCTCTATTCTCTATCTCTATTCTCTCTCTCTCTCTCTCTATTCTCTATTCTCTCTCTCTCTCTCTCTCTCTCTCTCTCTCTCTATTCTCTATTCTCTATTCTCTATCTCTATTCTCTATCTCTAGTTTTTCAATTATTATTATTACCTGTTGGTGCCAATAGTTCGTGTGTGTAAGTTTGTGTTAGTATTTGTAAACGTTTCATGCATGCGCTTTTGTTGAAACAAAATGACTCTTACGCAAAAACTCTTTTCAAACACATAATATATGTGCCTTTTTGAATTTCATAGAAATTCTACTTCAAATGATCCTTTCTTGCACATATCTCGACAGTCCAAGTGCAAGTACACGCCCTGCGCTCTCTCCTAACAATGTGCTCTCTGCGCGCGTTCTCCTCTGCCTGCCCGCCGTGACCGGAAACGACCTTTTGGTATATATATATATATATATATATATATATATATATATATATATATATATATATATATATATATATATATATATATATATATATATATATATATATATATATATATATATATATATATATATATATATATATATATATGCTATTTGAAAATTCTAGCGCTTGCCGTATTCTAAAATCCAAAAGAGCACCCTCTCTAATATCCGTTGTGATGGTGCCCTTTTCAGCTCAGTCGGACATGAAACGGCACATCATTGCGGTTCACCACTTAACCGAAGCAGATGCGCAGATACTCGCATACGATGAGACTCGCATTCCCGACCGCAACAAGAACAAGCAGTTCAAGAAACTGTTTAATACTATGAAGAAACGTTGTTATCCCGATCGGTGGTAGCAAGATTCTACTCATACAACTCGTTCTCGCTTACAGTGCTTAAATACTATTTTATATTGCAATTTCTTAGAAATACTTGATCCCTATTTTCTTACAGTGCTTACAGATTCCTTGAAGTTTCCCCCCAATTTTCTGTTTATAAAAAGTGATAGTAAAACGCTTCTCTAATACTGTCTTGGGATTGCATTGGTTCCGGGTTACGGTAAACATGGGTTTATGGTTTATTACGGTAGCAGCATTGGTTTTATGTGAACTCTCCATCTCCGTGAGATTAACCAGGGCGAGGTCTTCTCCGACGCACCCTACCACGGATGCGAACCGGCGGGCTCACTCAACAACACACAATACAAACAACACAGTGCACACTCACCGCTTCCTCCGCATCCTGGGCAGCGAGTTGCTGTGGTTGGGGTTGAACTGGGCGAGCCCGCGAGGGATTCACACACACCGGCTGCGGCGCCGGCTGCAACCTATACCGGGCAGAGCCGTGCTCACATGCCACGGTTCGGCAGGTCCGCTGCACTACGATCTAACTTACTCTTACTCACAATACCCAAGACACTAGATAAGAGAGAAGGGTTTATTGGATAAAGAGAGAGGGAGAGCGGTCCCAGAGAGAACCGACCGCTCTCCAGGACTCCATAGCACAAGCGGAGAGTGGGCGGAGCCAGACAGATATGCTGCCTGACCCCTCACACTGTATTAGACATTTTTTGAGCGCGCGTCACTTGCTGGGGTCGCGCCCACCGGGTTGCTCGCTACCAGCCGCAAGGTCAACAGATCGATATCGAATAGTTGGCATTCGCAAGTACTGACCCATATCCACACAGTGATGTCTTTTTTCAATAGAAACATGTGTAAATAAAACAATAATGGATTGATGTTTTGAAATTTTAGTCAGCTGCGAAGAGATTTTATGCATGTGCTTTTGTTGAAATAAATCAAAACAAACCACTTCTCTTTACGTGTACTTTTCGAAAGAGATACCTCATCTGATAGGTTTTTTTTTAGAAATTTTTAATAATGAAAGGAATGTGACAAAAAAACAGATATCGAAATATGTACGTATGCATGTTAATGGATACAAAAAATTACATATTTCAGAGTAAATAAAACATCGTTTGAAATAGCAGGTTTGTTTGAAAAAGACAAAATTTCTAGCTTCAACGAATAATTTTGACGAAACGAAGAGTTCAAGGTTGGAAAAGACAAGGAAGGTGTTTCAAGACGAGTTCAGCAAATAGATAATGTTTTGTAAAGAGCAAAACAACTTCAAACTCTTTCAAACTCCATCACACGTGCGCACAACGTGTTAGGGCGCGCCAGCCGGCTTATTTTCTTTCTGCCATCACGAAGTCATTGTGGACGTAATATATAAATATGGATTTTTTTCTTTTTTGTTAGTTGAAAATAGGTTTTGAGTTCTTTACTTGTACATATTCATACTGAAATTCCGCTTTTTGATGCAGTACAGAGACGAGTTGAAGTGAGGTGAAGTGGGAGTCGAGTTCACCTTACATTTCATTTTGCAAGCAAAGACTTTTGAATTATATTTTTAAGACGTGAGAGAAGAGAAAACTGTTGCCTCTAGAAAGTTGTTGTTTCCGCAGCGACGTGATAGTTGTAGACGGAAAAGAAAGTAAGAGAAAGAGAGGGGGGAGAGAGGAGAAAGTAGACATAACTGTCTCTCGAAAATCGCAGTGACTACTGCAGACGTGAGAGTAGAAGAGTAGACAGAAGGTGCCATAGTACTGTCTCTATAAAGTTTTTGTCACCGCTGCGGAGACGTGGGAATAGACAAGAGAGAGAGAGAGAGAGAGAGAGAGAGAGAGAGAGAGAGAGAGAGAGGGAGAGAAAGAAAGAAAGAGAGAGAGAGAGAGAGAGAGAGAGAGAGAGAGAGAGAGAGAGGAAAGGAGAGAAGAGGATGGGGTTGGAGATAAAAATAAATGAAGAGAGGGGGAAGGTGAGAGAGGGGGATTGAGAGAGGGAGAGGGGAGGAGAAAGAGAGGGAGGGGCTTCTCAAGCGAGAGTGTTCTCGCTTCTCAAGCGAGAGTGTTCTCGCTTCTCAAGCGAGAGTGTTCTCGCTTCTCAAGCGAGAGTGTTCTCGCTTCTCAAGCGACAGTGTTCTCGCTTCTCTTTCTTCACAACTTGAAACATGTGATGACGGCGATCACTTTTTTCAGGACAATGGAACTGCGTACTGCGTGCACGTATACGAAAATGACATTGATTCGAAGATTCGAATATCGGTTCGAGAACGTCTGAGTGCGTACGTTTACAGATGGCATCATTTCTTTTCGCTCGGCCTGCATTCACCGGTCGCTTCTTCTCACGCGGAAGGATGCGATTGTGAGTTTATGATGGATTCCTGGCTGTTCGTTTCACTTGTTCATCTCAAAAAATACTTTCAACTTTCTCCCGAATCGACATAAACATTCATAGAGGAGGGCTGTTCGATTGTCATTCCTCTTTTTTCACAGCGTCGTTTTCTCTTACTCTTATGTTGTTTTTCTGTTTATATCGATTGGAGTGAGTTTTTCGTTCGTATTAGATCGTTCGTATCGGTTCGTGTAGGTTCGTATTAGAGAGGCCAGACCGAATTTGGGTGCGAATTGAAGTTGGTGTCGTGCGGGCGGGCGTGGTGTAATGATAGCCCGTGACCCCGCCCTCTTTCGTGGAAGATATTGAATAGCATTGCTCGTTTTCTGAGCGCCGCAGACGCTTCGGATTAGAGTCAATTCGATTGCGGTTTAACACAACCGATACAACAAATTCTCGAAAGAAAAAAAAAAGATATCCGATGAAATGAACTCGCCTCGCAAAATGGATCTCTTTTGAATTGATTTACTGCCGATATCAAGAATACAAAAACGGTGTTGAAACACAAGGGGTTTAGTCTGCGTGAAGTATCTGTCGGTGGTTTCTTCTTGTCGAGATCCGATGTGTAGAATAGATCTCACGATTAGGTTGACGTTGTGACAGCCGGCAGCCATTGTAGAAAGTGTACTCGGCGAGTTCAACTCCGTACTCCGATGATTCCTCAAATTCCAAAGCCAGCAGCGAACATGTAGCGAGTATCGTTGATCCAGTATTTTTCGCGTAGACCGGGCTTGGCGGGTGCGACGGGTAAAATAAACTGGGGTGACCGACCACTCGAGTGGAAGGAACAATGATGGAATGGGGTCGATCATCAATCGATATGAAACAGTCGATCATCAATCGATACAGGCAAATTCATGTTTCAGGAACCATAACTGATGCATGAAGCATGACTAATTATAACATTATTCAGGGACATTCGCAGTCGCATTTGATTTACCCTTCAAAACCCAAGCGCGCGCATTCAAATGCTAATATCGATCAACGAAGCCGGCATGCGAATCAAAGAGATCGCGTCTCACTCGAGCCTTTCCCGCGCTGTCTGATCTCTCTCGCTCGCGACTGACAAGGAGTGTTGTGAAGCTTCACAACAAGACCTAGGTCACAGAGAGAATTTTGGTCACCGATGGTGACCAAACTGATATCAGAGACTAGCGCTCCGGCGCGCTATCGCGCGCCTCCGCACTAGGTATACAAAAATAGAAGAATAGAAGAATAGTTCGTCTTGATATAGTCGGATTGGATCCTATATGCCATCCGTGACATTTCACATGTTGTGCAGTTTCGTGCAACACAACGTGTATATCTTCAAAGATCCAAAACTCTTTGTGAGAGGGAATCGAACCCATGGGCAGATCGCAACGATCGCGCGCTAGCGGCGCGCTCAACCACTGCGCCATTGAGGCTTATACTCAGAGGTCATTGAATCTCGCAGATATGTTTGCTCGTATACTCTTATAATAATACACTCGAGTGACCAGTGGAGCTACATGTGATCTCTCTTCGATCTCTTAACCACTGCCTCTATGGCGCAGTGGTAGAGCGCGCCGCCAGTGCGCAATCGCTGCGTGCTGCTCATGGGTTCGGTTTCTACTCATGGACACGTTTTGGATATTTGATGACATACATGTTGTGTTGCACAAAACTGCACAACATGTGAAATGTCACGGATGGCATATAGGATCCAAACCGACTATAGTTGATTTCTCTCTAATGATTCTTGCGAAGATACATACACGCAAGGGTTGTAGTTGAAGTGTTCAAGTTCTATGTTTTTGTATATGTAGCTTAACCTAGGCTTTTCTAACTATCTCTCATCTCTCCTACTTCTTTTTCACTTATTTTCTGTTTCACAGATGTACACCGCCCCATCTCTTTCTCCTCTACACTGTTCTGTCTACTTTCCATCCTATCTCCCTCCTCCCCCCCCCCGCCTATCTCTCTCTTTTTTTTCTCTCTCTCTCTCTCTCTCTCTCACACTCTCTCTCTCTCTCTCTTTTCTCGACACAGTTCTAGTCTCTCCTATCTCTCCTCTCTCTCTCTTCTCGCTTCTCCCTCTCCCACTGTCTCGCTATCTCTTTCTCTCTTTCTCTTTCCCTCTCAGTAATATATTCTCTAGAAACAGTATTATATTTTCTATTGTCTACTGTCAACTTTCTAGAGATAATACTCATGCTATGCTCTTGTTTGTCTACTGCATCTTTTTTCTACTACTGTGACAACAACTTTCTAGACACATTACTATGTTTTCTTCTGTCTACTTTCACCTCTCGTCACCTCTTCCACTCTCACTCTCACATCTGCAGAGACAGTTATGTCTACTCTCTCTTTCTCTCTCCTCTTTTTTCTCTCCTATTCTCTCTCTTGTATACTTTCACGTCCCCGCTGTGGTGACAACAACTTTCTAGAGACAGTACTATGCTACCTTTTTATTGTTGTTGGTATTGCGTTTATCTCACTACTCATAGAGAGTAACAATGATATAGCCGTACCATTTGTTCTCAGCCGAAAACAAGACAGAGCCTTGGATTATAACGACTGTAAAAGACAGTTATTAAAAAACTTTTTTAACAGAAATCACTACTCTCTTTTCTACTGTCTTCTCTCCCTACTGTCTACTCTATCACGTTCTAAAAATATAATTTGACCGCCTGTGCTTGCCAAATGACATGTAAGGTGAACTCGATTCTCACCTCACCTCACTTCCACTCGACACTGTACTGCATCGAAAAGCGGAATTTCAGGCTGAATATAAACAAGAGTACAAGTAACAAACTCAAAACTTAGTTTCAACTGAAAAAAAGAAGCAGTACATAGTTCTATATTACGTCTACAATGACTTTGAAAAAGAAGCCGGCTGGCGCGCCCTAACACGTTGTGCGCACGTGTGAAGAAGTTTGAAACAGTTTGAGATTGATTTGATCGTTAGAAAGCACTATCTATTGACGTCTCGAAAAATTTTACTAAACTTTCAACCTTCAACTTTTCGTTTTGTCAAAGTTATTCGTTGAAGATAGAAACTTTGTCTTTTTCAACTGACTCAATCCATTATTGTTATATTTAGACATATTCCTATCAAAAAAGACACAACTGAATGGATATGGGTCAGTGATTGCGAATGCCAACTATTCGATATCGATCGGTTGACCTGGCGGCTGGTAGCGAGCAATCCGGTGGGCGCGACCCCAGCAAGTAACGCGCGCTCAAAAAATGTCTAATACTGTATGAAGACAAAGTCCGATCGATCTGAAACTTTAACAGAAGGGCTTTTTAGCCCATAGAAGCTTAAGTTTACAAATTGGACCCTCTATCTCGTCTGTACGAAAAGTCGATCGTATTCGCCATATTTGTTGACTTTTCAAAAAAGTAAACCAGTTTCTATAATCTATCATACGTAATCTTTCTTCTATTCAATTTTTATAGAAATCGAAGATCATGAATTTTGGGTGCATTTTGGGTACATTCGCTTATTTGGGCATGAAGATGAGGTCACAGTCGGCTGGTATCGCGGCTATCGATTTTTTCTAGGTCGATTCACCTACCCTTCGAATTTGGTTCGCATTGAAGTATTTTGAAATTTTTCTCCATAGTTAGGAGATTAGGTGATAACTATGATTAGGAGATCGCTATTGACGAGATATTTGGAATTTTGCGTTCTCAGGTATTGAAGAAACTTTCTAGAAAAAATGAGTTGTTAGAGTAGACTTTGAAAAGAGATATCTCTCCGGAAGGACAGACAGACAGACAGACAGACAGACACCATAGTAAATATTAGTATGAAAGGGGGACTAGCCCGAGCGGCGCTGGCGCGCCGCTCGGGCTAGGGCCGCCTTCGGCGGCCTCAACACTCAAACATCAAAACTGAAATCATAATTCAAATCTAATTTCAGAACGAAATTATGTCCACAAACTTCTAATCTAACTAAGAAGTACATTACAAGACAGAATACCAAAATTGAAGACAATTGAACGTTGTTTACGAATTTGTTTACTTGTTTACACTTTATGTAAACATCATTTTTGAACTCGCCTCTTAGTCTACTACACGATACACATCTTTTAAACACGTTTTCAGGTTGTTAACACATTTGTTTACTTGTTTACAACATCTGTAAACAACATTTTTGAACTCATAAATAATGTTACAAAACATTTGACATCTTCAAAACACATTTTCAGGTTGTTTACAAAGTTGTTTACTTGTTTACATCATCTGTAAACAACGTTTTTGAACTCGCCTTTTGGTGTACTACATCTTAGACACCTTCAAAACAAACTTTAAATTTGTTTACAAAGTTGTTTACTTGTTGACAAACATGTAAACAACAACATCGCTGACTTGCCTCCAGGTCACATATCAAGTTTGGACTCTTTGGCATCAAAACTGACCGAGATACAACATTACCATATTTGGAATTATGCAAATAAGGTCATTAATCAAAATTTAAATCACCGACCCTACAGTACCCTAACCCTAAAAGGGCATCTCAGTAGCTCAAAAACTAACCATAGTTTACATAGAACTGGTCATCTCTCAGATTCTATGTTCTTATATATGCAAATTTTCCAGGGAGAACCCATATAAGGAACGGTCAGATCAGGACCTCAGGTAAACGATTGCGTGCGGTGACCACCTAGGATCTAATTTCCATACCTCAACCCCCAATGATCACTACAACTTGAGATACAACTGCGGAACGACAGACAGACACCATAGCATAATTTATAGGGGGTGGGCGGGTGACTAGCGGGCCGGAGGCTCGCTTCGCTCGCCTCCGGCCCGCTAGTGGCGGCGGCTTCGCCGCCGCATTGCGCTCCGAGGCTCGCGCGCCTTCGGCGCGCTCGCCTCTCCGCTCAACTCATCAAAAAATCAAATCTGAACTCTCCTATGGGTCTAGTACACATCAGACATCGGAATTTCAAGTATTGGAGTTGTTTACTACTTTGTTTATTTGTTTACCTAACTGGTAAACACTACTTTGTAACTGTCCGATTGATTTAGTATCGATTAGACATCAAAATCAGAAGATTTGGAGTTGTTTACTTGTTTGTTTACTTGTTTACTGTTGTTTTTTACGAAAAAAGTTGAACTTGTTTTTCTTTTTACTTGTACCAAGTATGGACGTTGTACCTTAAAAACCAAGCGAGATATAAATTTTAGTGTAATTTTCTGTTTCAAACAGACGAAAATTGGAAAAAAAATAAAATTGAAACGTTTTTTAAAAATGTGAAATAATTCATGAATGAAGATATTACGGTAGTGATAATTAAACAGGAAAATCCAGGTGTCAACTCTTATCTATACGAAAGTTACAGGGTCGTACAGTGTTTGAAGTTTATGCTAATTTATCTCAGGTGACAGATGAGAGGCGACAGGTGAGATGGTATCTGGCAGGTACTCAGAACCTAAGGTGTCATTGGTGAAAGGGATGAGAGAATTAATCATTTTTTTCTAAGAAGTTGGAACATAGTTGTACTGTATTTTACGTTTTGCATCTTACCTGATTGATCCTGTCAGCGGTCAATATGCTCAAATGCAAAAATGAGCCACATTTAGTTGAAAATCGAGGTTTTTTGAAAAAGTGAAATTCTTCTACAGTGAAGCGAAAAATCTGAATCTTTGTCAGTAAATATTAGTTTTTGAGTTATGAATTACTGTGCAAAATCCAGGTCTCAACTCTTAGATAGTAAGGGATTGTAGTTGATCTAGTGAATCATGAAATATGATTTTTATTTTCAGTAATAGAGTTGAGCATACGTGTTTGTGTTGATTGTGTCATAGAGAGTGATTTACCATAAAAGTTTGAAAAATTAATATTGAAAACGAAAGAAGTTATGATCAAAAATGTAAAATTTTCACGAAAATTTGAATAATTATATTTTGAAAACGGAATAGGTTTTTTCTTTGAAATTGAAATGGTGTGAACGGCCAAGTGTCTTCTATCATCAGTTGAAGTTTGAAATTTTAGTCTTTAAAACTAACGAAGGTATTCAAGGTTTTTGCGTTTTGCATCTTACGTGATTGATCCTGTCAGAAAATTAAAAATGCTGTAAAACTTTTTTGAACTTGTATTTCAAAATGAAACTGTAAAACTGTAAATCACATTTATGGTTCATGTTACTGTACGAGTTTCATGACAAAATATTAAGTTTGAAGGTAAGTTTACATAGAAGTGGAGCGAGTTGTCAGTGAACCCATTTAAGGAAATGAGATAGGAACCTATGTCATTGTGAGTCTGTTAAGAGTGATTAGTTGATCTTAAGTTTGTAGTTTGAGTGTTAAATGTCTCTTTAGTCTTGAGTTATGTCCCTCTAAAATTTTGAAAATTCTATATAAACCCATATAAGGAGTTATCGGAACAAGTCCTAGTGACTTGTGTGGAGTCACTATGGTGTGCCAATTCTAAGTTTAGAGTATGAGACCCGTATCTTGAAACATGGACTGAGCATATGGGTGAAAAGTTTTTCAGGCTATGTCAAGTTCTTAGTAAAGTCATACGGTAAGTAGAGCTGTGATTGTGCAACTGAAACGATTGCATGCTGTCACAAGAAGAATGTTAAGTTTAAAGTACAAGCTGTGAATGTGCAGTGTGACTTGAGTTATGTGCCCGGACAAACAAACACACAACGACCATAGCAAATTTTATATAGCCCCAGCCAGGGCGATACCACTCATCTCATTTCGCGCGAGCGATAAAACGGCACTAGATAGAGCGGTCGCCTGTCAAGCGGTTGGCTGTGGGTTCTCCGGCGACGCATTTCGTTTTTCCGACACTCTCAGAACTTGTACTTTTTGGTGACAATGGTTTGAATCTCGATAACTCGGCTCTAAATCGATTTCAAAGTTTATATGAACGCTATAGTCTTCTATAACTATTAGGGACACACTCCGAAGAGAATAGTGCAGCATACGTTTCACAAAATACAGTAATCTGTTCTCAATTCATACGAAGATCACTTTATTTTAATGGAC
>CAWZYM010000226.1:80000-112500 GCA_963966185.1 Rhabditoides inermis | reverse complement strand
CTCTCTCCCTCTCTCCCTCTCTCCCTCTCTCCCTCTCTCCCTCTCTCCCTCTCTCCCTCTCTCCCTCTCTCCCTCTCTCCCTCTCTCCCTCTCTCCCTCTTTCCCTCTCTCCCTCTCTCCATCTCTCTCTCTCTCTCTCTCTCTCTCTCTCTCTCTCTCTTTTAACCTTCTCTCTGTAGGTAGTGGAGGAGATCATCAAGAACCACCGCATCAACGTGAACAAGCCGTTCGATTGGGCGGGGCAGGTGGAAAAGAAGAAGGGAGAGAAGAGTGACTCGACATATCTTTCGGTGGGACTCGACCCAGCCACCCAAGACACCGTATACATGCTCGACTTTGGAATCGCACGTGCGTGGTGCGAGAAGAACAGCCGAGCAGCAAAGTAGGTTACTGTAGCGATAAACTGGTTACTGTAGTCCCAATATAGGGTACCGCGTCACAAGGCCAAGTTCCTCGGTACTGTACGTTTCTGCTCACGAGCCTGTCACCGCATCAAGGACCAGGGAAGAAAGTGAGTACCGTAATCCCAGCATACTGTAACTGACTTACCGTAATCCAGGGACGACCTGGAGACGTGGCTGTACATTTGTCTGGATGTGTTCGACGAGGAAGGCATTCCGTGGAGGGTGATCGCCGACAGGGATGACGTGCTGGCTGCCAAGGACAAGTTCATGGCGAACGGATGTGGGTTACGGTAGATTGAAAATGGGGTACGGTACGGTGAATTTCAGTCCGCTGCCATGGGTTGTTGCCGAAGGAGTTCCAGAAGACCACGACCTACATTGAGAGAGTGGTATACGCAGACGAGCCAGACTACAACTATGTCTTCTCGGTGGGTCGTCTCTCTCCCTATCTCCCTCTCTCCCTCTTTCCCTCTCTCCCTCTCTCCCTCTCTTCCTCTCTCCCTCTCTTCCTCTCTCCCTCTCTCCTTCTCTCCCTCTCTCCCTCTCTCCCTCTCTCTCTCTCTCTCTCTCTCTCTCTCCATCTCTCTCTCTCTCTCTCTCTCTCTCTCTCTCCTCTCTCTCTCTTTTAACCTTCTCTCTGTAGGTAGTGGAGGAGATCATCAAGAACCACCGAATCAACGTGAACAAGCCGTTCGATTGGGCGGGGCAGGTGGAAAAGAAGAAGGGAGAGAAGAGTGACTCGACATATCTTTCGGTGGGACTCGACCCAGCCACCCAAGACACCGTATACATGCTCGACTTTGGAATCGCACGTGCGTGGTGCGAGAAGAACAGCCGAGCAGCAAAGTAGGTTACTGTAGCGATAAACTGGTTACTGTAGTCCCAATATAGGGTACCGCGTCACAAGGCCAAGTTCCTCGGCACTGTACGTTTCTGCTCACGAGCCTGTCACCGCATCAAGGACCAGGGAAGAAAGTGAGTACCGTAATCCCAGCATACTGTAACTGACTTACCGTAATCCAGGGACGACCTGGAGACGTGGCTGTACATGTGTCTGGATGTGTTCGACGAGGGAGGCATTCCGTGGAGGGTGATCGCCGACAGGGATGACGTGCTGGCTGCCAAGGACAAGTTCATGGCGAACGGATGTGAGTTACGGTAGATTGAAAATGGGGTACGGTACGGTGAATTTCAGTCCGCTGCCATGGGTTGTTGCCGAAGGAGTTCCAGAAGACCACGACCTACATAGAGAGAGTGAGATACGCAGACGAGCCAGACTACAACTATGTCTTCTCGGTGGGTCGTCTCTCTCCCTATCTTCCTCTCTCCCTCTCTCCCTCTCTCCCTCTCTCCCTCTCTCCCTCTCTCCCTCTCTCCCTCTTTCCCTCTCTCTCTCTCTCTCCCTCTCTCCATCTCTCTCTCTCTCTCTCTCTCTCTCTCTCTCTCTCTCTCTCTCTCTTCGTATCTTCTTTTTTTTTAAATAAACTACTTTCGACTTTCGTAGTGATACTCAATTAAAAATTGTTTCAGGGAGTTATGGTAATCGTATTCTATTACTTTGCTCTCAGAACCTACAAAAACATTATGGTAAGATAACGCTTCAATCAAACATAGTATGTATCATAACTACTTTTCAGTTCGTTCTAATTGTTGTCATGTGTTCTACCTCTTGCGCTTTTGATATTGAGGTTTTTATCTCTATCAAACGTACGTGTGATAACAATGAGATTCAGACTGGTCGAGGACTCGGATGTTTTGTAGGAGAACACACATATGTTCTCTCAAAACAGCCTGATGAGCAAGTCAATTGGATTCCTTATACCGTTTCGAACAATACTATTGCAATGGAATATGAATGTACCTTTGTAAGTATAATGTTTTCATTCTCAGTTGAAACTAAGTATTCCAGTGTGAAACGAACGTAAACGAACAATCTAGTTTCACTGATCGCGGTAGAATCGTGCGTGTTTTTCAATTGTTCGGACGGTGTTTGCGGGAGAAAATTGAAAATAACTCGTGTATCACACATGACAATGCTTCTTGTGTCGATATCGAATTTAATCGACCACTGTCCTGCTGTTGTAACCAGCACACAGGATGCAACTCGTATTCCTCGGGACTAAATAACAGAAGTATGTTCATTCTGCTCAATGAAACATTACATCTCTCTGCAAACATTATTTACCAACATCAATCCCGCGACGTGTGTAAGTTAAAATTATATCGAGCCATTCGTAGCTTGTTTTAGATTTTATACAAGTCGCGGTTATCGCTATGCTTTCGTCGTTGTCGACTTCACTCATTTTTATTACCATATTTCGTGTAAGAAACACGGTAGTCGAACGAAACGAGCGCTGGCGAAAGGCAAATCGGCAACGGCTGAACATTGGGGTATGCGAATTACATGTTATTTTTATGAGATGAGAAGTGTTTAGCGTTCTTCAACCTCAAAACTACCGACAAGACGCCGGCCGGCCGTTACGTATGTGCATTAATACGTATTGGTAGATGGAACTGTCATGAGATTTCATTATTTGCATTTCACATATACTTATTACACATTGTATAATATTACTACTCAATTTAAATAGTGATACATTTTGTTAATGCAACAATTTCTTGTCACGTTTATTAAAATCACACAAAATGAAAATAATCTGAAGATATAAGTACATGTGTCAGAAGAAGAAAAACACCTACCCCTACGACGGCGTTGAGCGATGACCTGGCAAAAGAAGACAAATGGACTCACGAAGTGAGTCATCGTTGAAAAGTCAAAAGGGATGCAATATTGTGTTCAGCTCGCGTTGTCGCATATTTCTCTCCCCGTGAGAACCACGTTCGAGTCTGTGACACTGTGCATAGAGAATAGAACAACCAGAATGGTCGGCTTCGCGGTATGCATACGTTTTTACTCACATGATTCACACTTGACTCTGTTCAGGTCTCGGCACCGGTTCGCTACAAGTGCTCTCCCTACAGCGGTGTTCTCGCTGTCGGAGGAAGCGCCAAGATCGAGATCCGCAACGAAGTGAGTGGTGACAATATGACAATATATGACAATATCGAATTCGCAACTTAATGTTTGTATCATCAGGGCGGCTATGTTTTGGGGGACAACGTCGGCGTGATCGCCGGCCTTTATGCTGCATTAAAGGTGAGTAGGGATTGTAAGTAACTTTGGCACTTATCCGCTGCTCTCAGGTTCCCGAGGCTATCCCCACGTTGGCCATCGATGGCGGTGGTGCTTTCAAAATTTACCATGTAAACCTTCCAATTGAATGAGGCCTCCCTCAGTTACACTTATTAGTTGTTTCAAGGTAGTGTATTATGCAAGTCTGAAGTCCGAAGTGACTACACCATCAGATCGTATGTATTTTGAAGTGTTTTATGGATGTGACTACACTATCAGATCGTATGTATTTTGAAGTGTGTTATGGTTATGTGATAAATGAGTAATAAATAATAAATTAAGTAATACAAATTGTATTATTTTTGGTATAATTCAAACTTCAAATTTATAAAAACATTCCTGCGACCCGAACGAACCCTCAGGATATAGGATCGGTGAAAAGGATTGAGTCAGTGCAGAGATACTATACGCGCCGAATATGTCGCCGCGCTGTTCTCGTTCACCTATCCCGAACGCCTCCAGTTTCTTGGCCTTCCAACTCTTGAAGAACGCCGCTTTATTAATGACGTAGCGTACATTCATAAAGTTATCACTAACACAACCTCTCTGAATTACACTGGTCTTATAGTGGGCCCGCAAATGAGTTCCACTCTTTTCATGAGAGACATTACAGTGGTTAGACAACGATCTGAACCCATTGGACCGTGTTTCAATCTTGACAAAACATTGCGGAGGTACCCAGGTTCGAACCCACGAATAGTTGCTTGGTAAGCGAGAGCGAAGATTACGGTACTTTAATGGAGACGAGGGCAGCTGAATTTTAGATATGTTATTGAGTAAATCAAGAGCTTTCGAATAGTGCCTTCAGATTGTAAATCCGAGTGGAGGACCTATAACACCTCCCTCGTGAGGGTCTTTTGCCAGCAAAAGTTGAGTTGACTTCTACTATAGGGTTTATGGAGGTTGGAACTCACTTCCATTTGATATTGTTGAATCTGCGAAAACACCGAGTAACCAGTAACGTGAAATCCCACTTAACGGCACAGTGGCGCTTAGTTTTTAACATTGTTTCTATGCTTGACCCAAGGAAACGCGAAACAATCAAAGAAAACGCGACAGAACGGCGTTTCCGCGTTACCTACACGCTTACCAACATGTGCACGTAGGAAGCTTGGTAAGGCGAATTCGAACTTCGCGCCAAAATGCTTATCGCAAAGTTGAGCTCTGTGCGCATCTCGTCGATATGAGTTTGACAGCACATGTCGTTGTAGTGTTGTGGTAACGCTCACGGTTCACGGACAATGCTATGCCGGTTCGATTCCCGCTACGTGCACAGTTTTGACAAGTTCTCGAGAGTGAATTTCGATGAACGGATGGCCGCGAGACCCAATTTAATACAATACGCGGGCGCGAAATATTGAACATACATAGTGGGACTCGCTACAGTAAGAAAAGTGAGTTAGGGAAGGGAGAAGGGAAAGGGAGTGAGGGAAGCGAGTGAGGAAAGGGAGCAGGGAAAGGACGCGACGATGGCCGATGAAGGAAGAGAGAGGGAGGCGGCGAGCGCCGCGAGCGCCGCGAGTCGTCGACGTCTAGTGGGGGCTTCGGGGACGATGACGTAGATCTCCCGCGTCCGGAACGCGTCCTTCCCATTCGAGCAAACGAACAGGAATCTGAAAACAAAGAATTAGCCTCCCTGTGTGGCGTTGATGAGAGAGCTGCAAAGGGGAAGGCTAAAAAAGGCGTAGGGTAGGTATAGTGGGCCCGCAAATGAGTTCCCATCTTTTCACGAGAGACATTAGGGTGGTTAGACAACAATCAGAACACTTCGGATGATGTTATCAATTTAACAAAATTTTGCGTGGGTAGCCAGGGTCGAACCCGCGGACCGCTGCTTGCCAAACGAGAGCGATACCACTACGCCACGTGGTCATGTGACAGGATCTGTGGAGTAGAGCTATGAACGGCAAAACAAAATTGCTGCGCATTTCGTTCAGTATACTGTATGTTCAAAATCCACGCTAATGTTTTCAACGAAAAATCCTGAGCTAAGTGCGAGTCTATTATATGTCGCGCTGTGATAGAGTTCGAATTTTGTTCACACTACTCGGAGGGTGAGAGGGTTGCGTCGTTCTATTGGTGTGTGGGTGGGAACGCAAGCACGGGGGGCTTGCTCTTCGGCGTGAGACTTCGACCACATCACCGGGTGCGTGACCATGCAAAATTCACACTACGCCACACTAACATGGAGTGTTGCACACTGACACAGAAGCGCTACTAGCATGCCATTAACCCCTGTTTGCCACAAACTTGCTACTGAAATGCCACTAGCACTAAATTCGATGATTTGCCACTTCTGCGCGCCCTATCTGTCAGTACCGCCCATTTCGTGTCAGGACCATCGCACATCGAAATCTGAGCTGAAAAACACTTCTGAGAGAAACGAACGCCATATTTGAGTTTCCAGACATCGACTGCCCTGAGGCATCACCATATTGGCAGCAGTGAAAAGAGCATGTCGAAAAACATAGTCAATGCGTATAGCGTATATCACAAACTTGTTTCGAAAATCACAAAACTGCTACTAGCGCGCGCGCTATTTGCGAGCTCTTTGCCACTAATTTGGCAGGGTGGCCAAATAGGCGGCGCATAACGCGCGTTTAGCGCGCGCGCTACTAGCATTTCTGTTGTCAGTGCTGACAGAACTCCGCTACTAGCACGCGGGTAAGACGCCGGTAAGGCCGGTTTGCTACTAGCGCGCCGGTAAAACGCCGCTAATAAGAAGCGGTTAGCAATATTTCTGTACGTATGCCGGTAAAGGCTGGTAAAACGCGGGTAAAACGCCGCTAAGATGCCGGTTGTGATTTCACTTCGCATTGTTGTCAAGTCATAACCGATTTTCGAAACGGATTTGAAGTTGGTTGTGCTAGCCCCTTTCATTTTTTTTTGTGTTTTGAAGTTATTCTGTTGTTGAAATCAGGCACATTAGTACACGTGACGTCACAGGTGCATGACGTCATGTGGACTGACGATGTACTGTTTTCGTTTGTTTCTTTTCTTTTGCGTTCACATAATTATTTTTTTGGCGTCGCGTGGATACTTTTGAATCATTCCGCGTTTTAATGTTTCATTTCGATCAGCTGCAGATGGTGAAGATGGCTATCGAGTCGTCTGCTGCTCGCAGAGGACTGTGGGACGGTCTTGGAGGCAGTCGATTCGCAGAGTGATGATCAACAATGGCTTCATGTCATGCTCGGGTTCGGCACGAGCAAAATCACCTCGGAGGTTCTCGATGCGATCAAGAAGTACATTGACATCTCCGACTGGGACTTTGCGAAGGTTAGTGTGGAAATGGGCTATTGAGAGTTGACACATTGCTGCGTTTGAAGGACCGCACACTCTCGCTTGAGAAGCGAGAACACTCTCGCTTGAGAAGCGAGAACACTCTCGCTTCAGAAGCGAGAACACTCCGCTAATATTTGGTTCTTTTAGTTTACGTGAGAAGATATGCTTTGTTCCTAGTTTGTAATTCGTACAAACATTCACTGTTGTAATTTGTACAAACACTAGTTGATGATGTTCCTCGTGGAACGGCAGCCAAACTTGGTAAGTAAAAGCAACCAGTAAAACACCGTTACATATCCGCAGAACTAGCAGTGGTAAAACAGGCGATGGTCGCAAACCCCCATTTTTCTGTCTCCAACCCTCTTTTCCTTTTGTTCTCTCTCTCCCCTTCTCTCTCCACCCCCTCCTCCCTCCCTCTCTTTTTCCTCCCCACTCCCTCTCACAATCCCTCTCTCTCTCACCTTCCCCCTCTCTTTCTTTCTCTTTCTCTCTCTCTCTCTCTCTCTCTCTCTCTCTCTCTCTCTCTCTCTCCAACCCCCTCCTCCCTCCCTCTCTTTCTTCTTCCCTCTCCCTCTCTCCAACCCCCCCTCTCTCACCTTTCCCCCTCTCTCTAACCAACCCTCTCCCCCTCTCTTCTTCCCTCTCCCTCTCTCCTGCTCTCTATCCTTCTCTCTATCCTTCTCTCTCTCTCTCTCTCTCTCTCTCTCTCGCAGGCGCGAGAGCACAATTCGCATTTGAGATTTGCGATCTCAATCTCTCAGCCTGCGTATGAGACTATAGCATACCAGTTCCGCACATCGATCCACATTGCGAGAAGTCCACAGTCCACAGTCTCGAAAAATGCATCTCGACGCGCCGACAAAAAGGTAAAATTAGCATGGCAATCTTTGAGATTCGTTTTCGTTTAGTATATCTTTATTATCATCTCTAGTTTCACACTATTGTTTAATCTAAAACGTGTTGGTAAGAAACCGTATCAGGTAATAATTCAATGTACCGTATACCTCATTCACTTAGGCTGCTGCTGTTTCTTCTGCCCTCCTCACTGTGCTCGCTTCTCTGTCGGGCGTTCATCACCCGTCTCTACTTCGACTACCCCCTCGTCATCCTACTCTTCCAGAATGCCACCACACTGGTGCTGATTGAAATAGCAAGGTTAGAATTGATATAATATCTCAAAGTGATTGCGATGCGTTTGTACTCACTGTATTTATTATGTAATGTAATCTGTGTTTTACAAAATAGCTAGTTTTTCGATATTGACGCAACCCGTGCTACTGTATCCGGTAGCAGATGCCATTGGTTATCGCCATCACCAAATGAGAGTGTGTGTTATTGCAGGAACTGGCGCGTGCTGCCCCTTCCTGCCTACTCTTTCTCTCGCGCCCGCCGCATGCGCGAGCCGTCAGCCATGCTCCTCCTCTCCTCCTGGCTATCACTCGCCAGCTACGAGGGCGTCATGCGACCCAACTTCGACACATTCAAGAGGTACAGTCCTCATCTGTCACGCACCTATACCTATATGTGACGAGAGAGCAGAGGATTCGGAGAGTAAGACATTGCTTTTCAGATTCGCACCCCTCCTCGTTCTCCTCGTTTCCTTGTTCCAATCCGGCGCCCGTCCCTCCCGATCCAGAATGGTGCAAGTGACAGCGGCGGCTGTGTGCTGTTCCATGTCACGTGAGTTGTACTAGTCGAAATGTCCAAATGAGTTCGGAAATTGTTGAATGTTTTCGACCCGCGTTGATCAGAAACAAATGAAACGTATCAGCGGGAAATGATCATATAAATGATTGTTTATCGATTTTTGAAGTTTGTCAATTGAATTATGTTGATTAAATTTCGATTGAAACAGAATGAAAACATGAATGATAATGAACACAAATCGTTTTATTCTACTCAGTGAACATCATGTTCCGTTACTTTACGTATCAGCGCGAAAATGAACATGATTCGTCTGTTCGTACTTTGTGTACTTTGTAATACTTTTTTCCAGTGAACATCTGTTCAAAGATCCGTTCGAAGAAGGAAACTGTTGAAAGAACGGAGAATACACATGTTTATCTCACCGTTCTATTGCAGTGAACATCCTGCTGTCCACCGACCGTTTCTCGGTCGTGTATGGACTGGGGGCGGCGGGGTTGCAGGCGGCAGCACATATAGAGGTGGAGAGGCTAGGCAAAGAGTACAAGTGAGTCTCTCTCTCTCTCTCTCTCTCTCTCTCTCTCTCTCTCTTTCTCTCTCTTTATCCTCTCTTTCAGCCCCCTCGATCTTCTCTACATGCACTCCTTCCACTCGCTCTTCATGCTCATCGTCGGAGACTACTTCCGAGTGAGTTTTTGGTTACGATAAACTTATGAGAACCATTACATGCCAAACTGAAGTAAACCGTGCTAAAAAGGCTACAAAAAAACTAGTGAAATGGTTCAGGACGAGTTGCGGGAGGCGTGCATGTTCATGGTGACGTCATCGACTTCCGGTTTCTGGCTGCTGCTCATTCCATTCATGCTCACTGCTACACTCACCCAGGCCGCGCTATTCCACTACATACAGGTCAGCACGTAATCACAACTACTTCCAGACTAACATTGTCAAAGTAAGCTATCACACGTAGATGGGTCATCTCAACTACTGGTACATACTTGAGGATCTATTACGGTTTTGTTGATAAAATTGATAAAATACAAGCTCGACCTCTGTCTGATTGGCTTTATCTGACGGGCAACCAATAATTGTCGTACCGTGAAAATGGGGAATACCCTAAAAGATCAATGATAATACATAATGACAAGACCGATGTTTTGACAAGACTGATATGTACGTTTCCTTCCACGTGGCCGAAGAAATCCGTATTGTTGGAACTCAGTAGTGGCGTTCTATTACTGTACTTTACCTTAAAGGTAGTGTAACCTCTGAACACTAAACTTCAAACATGAAAAATGTGTATTATATACATTATATAGTAATAACTTTTGATCATTGATGGATGTTTCGTTCAATAATATTCACTTTTTGAAATATGCAACTTGATAATTAAATCTACCGACAGCGCCTTTTGACGTGCCTTACGTCGTTTATCTCAGACTATGAAAGTTGCGGCGTTTAGCGGCGATATTTCAATGTCAGCTGTTTGCTCGAATTCTTTGAGTTTTCTTGATTATTTATTATCTGAAATTTAAGAAGTAATATAAAGTCATTAAGTATTATAGAACTGGGTTTTCTTCATGAAACAGCAAAGTAGTGTAACAGATTGTGCAAGTTCGTGCATTTTTGACGGCCGAAGACCAATCTGAACCTTGGTTCGCATTTATCACTCAGAAGTTAAAATGAATTTTTAAAATAATTATTGTATGAATTGAAAAGCTAAATTGTGGCAAAACATTAGAAAAATATCGTCGATAAACGTGTCAAGATTTGTTTCGTAACCAGAATCAGAGGGTACACTACCTTTAACCGTACTGTAAACTACCTGATTCTCTGTTTTTCAGTCGCAAGGCGCTCTCACCACCGCCGTGGCCACCAACTGCCGAGCCAGTGTAGAGGTGGGACGGGTTTATGTGAACAAACTGTATTTGTTCTCTGAATTCCGAAAGAATTGCAATGCGACTTTATCTTTCAATGTATGTTCATACTGAAACGTAATTCAGTACATACTTACGAGCTACACTGTTATGTGAAACGTGAATCTCATGGAACTTGGAGATTGGAGAGCGGAGATGATGTTGACGAAGAGACTTTCCAGTTCCTTTTCTCCTACTTGTTCTCTGTGCTCTCCTTCTACGAACTGCGACTGTCCCTATTGAACTACCTGGGAGCGGTTGGATGTGTGACGGCTGGGTGGATGTACCTGAAGAGAGGTGAGCAGCCCTCTCTCTCTCTCTCTCTCTCTCTCTCTCTCTCTCTCTCTCTCTCCATCTTCTCCTTTCAGAACTCTACTTCCCCCGTCGCGAGTGTGTCGCCACAGTCAGCGTCACTCTCGAAGAGATGCGAGAAAAGAGCGACAAACAGAATGTTTGAATGTTATGTGGATACTCTTCAAAGCTATATTTATATTTTGCCTTTTAAGCTATATTTTTTCAATGTTAGTGTCAAAATACACCAAAGGTCCAAATTCTCATAGCTTGGAGGGGTCATTCCAGTACCTGTTTACTACATACATACATATAAAATATAATTGTCAAGCAAGTTTCAAGTACGTTGCAATCTTTCACTGTTTCATATAGGATGTATGTATTTTTATATACAAATATTTTTAAAGGGAAACACAATAAAATAGATGCGTGTGGCATTCATTTGCTCGCGTTCTTAGTACAACACACTTTTATTCACGCAAACTAAGCAAATGTTACAATTTGTATTATGATGTCGATTATATGAATGTTTAATTGATGTGACCACAAATTACCAACACATAGGACAATGTACTAATCATACTGTAATGACATGGTAAGAATATACGTCAAATCCATTGGGAGTAGAATATAACAACATCCCTGCTAATGAGTCTATGGAGAATCGGTAGAGTGGGTGTCAACTATAATACCAGAAACTGTAAAACATGGCTACTTGGAACTAGGCGGTGTTCTCTTTATCAACAGAAACTATAAGGTACAGCTACTTGGAACTGGGCGGTGTTATCTTTATCAGATGCGCGCGTTGTCTGTCGAACATGCGCAAGGCGGTGTCTCGGAAGTCCCGAATGAAGTAGATGGCTATCAGGGGATCCGCCACTGGGTAGATCGAAACGGACAGACACACGATCTGAAGTGTGTGTCACAACTTCAAGCAACCAAGTAACTATAGTGGGCCCGCAAATGAGTTCCACTCTTTTCGCGAGCGACATTAGGGTGGTTAGACGTTAGACAACGATTCCTGAGCTAAGTGCGAGCCTATTATATAAGATTATGATTCTCTTACTGCAGTCATAGGGACCACAATGAGAATTTCAGAAGTTTGGATGTGGTATAGCAGTTTGTATATTAATGTAGATCGTTTCAAGCTGATTTCGAAAATATATAATGTTCATAGGGTTCATCGTTCACATTGCGCTCTAATTCCGCGCGGCGCGCGCGCACCCGAGCGCGCGCTCACACAGGGAAAGTGCGACAGAGGGCGGCTAGATCAAAGCACTGATGACGTCATTAATAGTTAAATTATGAATATAGTCGTTTCTAATAGTAGCACTACGCTTTGTTTGATTGTAATCAATCAGTACTCGATGAAATACGTCTCTTATGACACCATTTTTCATTACTCATTTTGGGCAATGGCGGCTAGATAAAAGAAATATGACGTCATCATATCACTCTTTATCGATTTTCAACACTTTACGGGGCACGTTTTCCCATAAATCGGATACCGTTGGATTCAGCGCGGAAGGGCGATCCGTTCTACGCTAATTAAAGCAAGTAACGCGTCCAGTCAGAAAATGTTACATGATTTCGACACAAACTCTACACCTCACGTTGCGGTCCCTACTGCAGTCATTATAACTTAACAAAACATACAAAATTAAGAATCCAATCACTACCCTCTACTGCTCTCACCATCTAACCTTACATGTTCATTTGATAATTAACCTTGGTGAAGTCGTTCTTCATCCCAAATAGCGTGATGGTGGAGACGGTGCAAAGAGGGATGAAGTTGAACAAGAAGGGAACAAGTGCCTGGAAATATATGTAAATCTCTCTCTCTCTCTCTCTCTCTCTCTCTCTCTCTCTCTACCCTTTTTTCCCACCTGCAACGCTAGCACCTTGCAGAACTGTATTTGCAAGAGTCTCATAGCAGGAGTGAGAAGGGGTGAGCTAAGGTGTCGGACTATCTTATAGGATGTGTAGACTATGACAGATAGAAGGACTGTCATATGAGAGACGAGGAGGAGGAAACCAGCGAGTGCACTGGGATTGAGATGGGATGCGGACAGTGGATGGAGGGAGGGGATGGCGTCCTGAGAGAGAGTGTATGAGAGAGAGAGAGAGAGAGAGGGGAGAGAGAGTGAGAGAGTGAGGGAGAGAGAGAGAAAGAGAGAGAGGACGCACCGGCCTGTAGTCGAATCCGATCGCGTTATTAGGTTCGACGTGAAACAGGTACTGTGCGTATATGCCTTCGGAGAACTACAAAGTATAAAGTTGAAGTTGTATCACAGCGTACAGTACACACCTTCTGCACGTCTCGCACCCTTCCGATGTATATGCCATAGCAGTAGGCGAATACGAAATAGCCAGCGCCCAGGATATAGAGAGGAGTGTAGCGAAAGAATGAGGGGATGAGGTTTGGACTGCAAATACAACAACTATATATATATATATATATATATATAGTTTAGAAGATTTTAGAAGTTTAGAAGAAGAAGATTATTATTATGTCTTCTTTCCCCGCGCTGTGCGGTCGGTTCGACTAAATGATCCTGCGCGAGTACCCTTGAGCAAGGCGATGCAGAAGCTCACAAGGATGCAGTCCTACTGGCTCGAGGAGATACATGCGACTACGTGGGAGCAAAGGAACACCCGGAGCTTCTCCACCGTCTACCATGGTACTCTAATGGATTGGGCTGATTATCGATCAAGTATCGATTGAGTATCGATCAAGAATCGTCGTCCACCACTAACCTCGATTGCTAAACTGTAATCCCCCGGCGTTAGCCTACCAAGATCTTGGCCCTACTGCATGCTTCCATTCATATTGTTGTGATTGCAATGTCATGTACAGCTATAACGATTCCGGATAAATCTCTGAACTCTGAACTCTGATAGTTTAGAATGAATTGTCGTACCGGCAGATGACTATGTATCTGTAGACGAATTGGAAGGACAGACAGTAGAGACACAGCATGTAGCCAGACGAGAAGAAGATGAGAAACGGGAGTCTGGAAATAATATCTCTCTCTCTCTCTCTCTCTCTCTCTCTCTCTCTCTCTCTCTCCCTTACCTGTCGAAACCATTGATAATCGGTGAGATCGAAACCACTATGTAGGCGTCATTGGTGGAGTAGCACAGCTGAATGGAAGAACCTAGTGTTCTCTCTCTCTGCCCCTCTCTCTCTCCCTCTCCCTCTCTCTCTCTCTCTCTCTCACTCTCACTCTCCCTCTCTCAATCATGTTTTCGTCCTTTTCACACCCTTCCCCCACTCACCGGTACAACGACCACATTCAACACTGCAAAGTAGACGTTGATCAGCGCGAAGATTCCTGCAATAGGAATACTTACATGTTAGTACGCACCAATCGTGCCGCGCACATACCGAGTAGAATCCTGTACTGTCGTAGACAGTTGGTGGAGTGTGTCTTGTACATGACGAGTAGAAGGAAGGAGTTGGCGAGCGTGGAGAGGACAGACGTGCAGAAGGCAAGACGCACGTGCAGAGAGGAGGGCATACTGGGCAGAGACATGCTGGAATAGTTAAACATCAATCAATCAAGCGTTCATACAGATATCCTGTTCATACGGTACGCCACAAGGACTAAGTGCTGGTTGAAACACAGTTCAGCAACGGGGCATGCATCAAACACAGCTAACACCAACAGACACATGCTACGCTACGGTAACCGACGACTGTGAGATGCGTGAACTGCGAATCTCTTTATGTATGAAGACTCCGTTCCCAAGAGAATGATGGACTATTCAGAATGAAACTGTACTTGGAACGTACTCGGAACAGATTGAACAGAACACATATCATATCACATAATTAAAGGTACAGTGGCGACTTATTTTGAGCTCTAGGTACTTGTAAAATCGTTTTAACCTAGAAGTTAATCGAATAGTGAAAAAGAACGACGATTCTACGTTGCTTTCAAATGTTGCAACTCGCAGTTGCAACATTTAAATTCAAACTCAAAATTGGTCTCGCCACGACTTCCATTCCGTTGAACGCTTCAATACTGCAGAAATTGCGAGAGAAGACATAAACCCAGATGAAGGAAGCTCGTTAACTTGCTGTGTGGCTCAATGCGTGTGTGCGCCGTAATGGCGCAGACCTCGCCGGTTCGAGTCCTGTCTTCGGCAAATGTTTTGCGTGAGTGGCAATACGCGTTTAAAAGAGCTAGTTTCAGAATTAAGTCGCCGCTGTGCCTTTAAGCAAATGTCGTCTGACTAAGTACAACCAACAAAACATATTCGTAGAATTTCTTGTCGATTGTAGAATTTCTCATGTACAAAAAAGCACTATGTACACACGGTTACCTCATACTGACATGAGTATTATGTTGCGTAATAGTTTTAATATTAATCAAGCTTACATGTAAAACATGTAAAACAACTTTTTGGTTTTTAAGTAGTCGGCAGTGAGTGGGAGAGTGAGTTGTGACACAATCCGGGCGCTCGCTTATCCGAGATCGCATCTCAACGACACGAAAGAGAGAGCCGATCGATGCCCACACATGTTCCCTGTCACATTTACCCACTCTCACTTTCCACATCTTTGAGAAACAGTTCTACTTTGATTTCTACTTTGATTTGACTTTGATTTTACAATCAGTGAGAATGGCTCGTTTGCGGTCGACTTCTTTCAGTGAGGCGCCGCTGCAGACGATTCTACAGGCTTTCGACATTCCAGCCATATGGTGAGTTGACGTTCATACCTTTCACTTCGTATTTCTCTCATACGACTGATCGTCTTGTATTATTTCACATGGTAACAAACTTGCCCGTGTTTACGATAAGTCTGTCAACTCTGTCATTTCAGGACAGTCTTCTACTACATGTTCGCCATCAAGACGGCCGTCTTTCAGGTGCGTATCTCAAAAATCACAAAGATTTTGTTTGCTCAGGGCATTTTGTACCGCAATCTCTCGTTCGACATGCCGCGAGTGATTCTTCTCGTGCAGGCCGGAGCGTCACTACTGTTATTCGAAATGGCACGGTAGGCTCTCTCTCACTTATTGTTCATCTATCGTAATCATACACTTTTGTAAATTGGTTTTATTCCTGTCACTGCAATGCGCAATAAATTCTCCATATGATTCAAGGCTGAAACGTATGACCTGATCTTTCTTGAAAAATTGACTATGACTATGACTACTATGACTTGTACTTGAAGACCCATGACTTGAGATATGTGACGGAACTTCCAAATCCATGCCATTACAGCCTGTTCGGTGCTCGTCTGCCATCCCTCTCCCTCTCCACAGCCACTCACTCCCTCCTCCCCTCACTCATTCTACTCGCCACCAGCTACATGTCATTGATGTCACTACAGGGTGAGTATTGATTTATTGATTTATGCAGACGTCTTGTGGTCCCTCTTGGGTTCTTATGAGTGATTTCGTTTTTTACGTGGCATCTTGTTTGCGATTCCGAATATACAATTGAATGATTTGTTTGATGAAGACGTGTACTACTTTCCTGTAACATTCCACTCAGAACCAATGCGATGCGACTTTCACAAAGCCCAATATCTAACATACTACGCATCCTGAGTTCCATATTAGCAATGTGAAACTTCACTATTTATGGATTTATGTACTACAGGTGAGACGCCGGCAGCGGATTCCGTGAAGCGACTCGCGCCGATCCTCGCTCTTCTCGCGAACCTCCATTCACTGAGGTACGTTGTACAGAGATGACTACAACATAGAGTTGAGAGATACCTGCAGATTTTTTTCTTCATTTCTCACAGAAAAAGTGTATTACGATTTCTACAGGTTCGATCGGTCTGGCAAGCAGGCGGCCACATTTGTCGTCGTAGTCGCTATGTTTGCATTCTATGCACGTGAGTCGTTTATCAAAAATGTATGCATTTAAAAAAAGTAAGTGTTGTTTCCCTAATGTAAGTGTTTCAAATCAAATTATTCTCCTATCGTAATTCTAAGATAGTGTCATAGGTCAAATTATTCTTCTATCGTAATCCTAAAGGGGGTTCTTAGCTACTCCGTAGACCCTAACGCTTGTTCGGACCTCTGCGCTCTCCGTGAAAGCACGCTATTTCGTTTTCCACTCGCGTGTTTCAGCCTTTATCGCATTGATAGATCCAAACACGAGCCTTGATCGAAGCGCGTTAGAGGCTCGATAGAGGGGTGATAGAAGGTTGATAGAGGGTGCCTCTAACAGAGGCGAGCCTCTATCAACCCTCTATCGCTCGGATTGTAATAGGAATTCGTTAGGGTCAAACGCTCGTGTTTGGGTCTTTCGATGCGATAGAGGAGTGGAAGACGAAATAGCATGCTTTCACGGAGAGCGCAGAGGTCCGAACAAGCGTTCGAGTCTATCGAGTAGCTAAGAACCCCCTTTAGGAAGTGTCACAGATCAAATTATTTTCCTACAATACTTAGTGCTAATAGGGCATGGTTGCAGAATCCGTGCTCGCCCCGTCAGTCTTCCACCTCGCCAGCTGGCAGACTGGAGCTGTACAGGCGGCACTCCAGCTCGTCGCTATGTTCCATATCAAGGTGCTTCCGTCTTGTATCCTCGTGTTTATTTTATGTTTTCACCAAAACACATTTTTCGAGGTATATGTTTTCACCAAAACACATTTTTTGAGTTAAAGAGTGCTTATATTTGTCGATGTTATGGTACTTTCATAATAACAAGATTACGATTGATGTTTAATTTTATATGTAATTTTAGAAGCAACTTTGTCGCTACTCTGCGCTCGAATTCCTCTATCATCACTACGCTATCAACTTCTTCCTTCTATTCGTTGTTGAACTGTTCGTGGTGAGTGGGCGGGGCTAGACAGGTGGTGATAAGACACAGTCAAACAATCTGTGACACGTTTTTGTAATGAAAAAGAAAAAGAAAAGAATACGGAAAAAAGGAAAATGAAATGTTGGGCGCAGCAAACGAAAACAACGGTGGGTGTGGCCTTGATGGGCGTGGCTTTGCAGCACGACATCCGCCCGGCCGCCACGTACCTGTTCGTGTGGCGCGTCTCGTTCTCGTGGATGTCGTCGCTGCTCCTCCTCCCCTGCACCCTCCTCGCCCATCTCTCCATGCTCAAAACACTACAGGTACTTATGTGGAACATGATATTGATTACTTGTCCCTTATAGGGGATGTGAAACCTACGGGTGACTGTAAGACGTTTCTTACCGCGCTACAAATAGGGCAAAAGAGAGACGGCAAGGTGTGTAACTGGTATGACAAATAAGCATGCTGCATAAGCAAGCATGCAGTGGATAATACGCACATCCTAATGATTACTCATCTCCTTCTTGCAGAACACTGGCGTACTCGCATGCACCATGATCAGCGCCGGACGGACGGGATTCTACGTGAGTCTCTCTCTCTCTCTCCCTTATCTCTTCCTCTCTCTCACCCTCTCCCTCCAGGCCGCCCTCTACCTTCCCCTCTCGTACTTTGCCTTCGGGGACAAGCAGTGGGAGCAGTTCACGGTGTCGCACCCGCTGTGTGGTGTGCTGTCCTTCTCCCTGTCCATCGTCTACCTGGCGATGCACACGCACGCGTTCCGCGGCTGCTGCTGTCGCTGCCGCTGCTGCAAGCACATACACGACGAGCGCATGCTCGCGTAGCTTTTTGAGTAAATGAAGAGTTTCCATAATAAATACGACGACCGAATGCTCGCATAACCCGTTTACTCAAATGAAAGTGTCCATACGACGATCCAATGCTGGCGTGACTCTTTTACGTGAATGAAAGCGTTTATTAAATACGACGTTATGAATATAATGTTGTCGTAGATGTATTTTTACAACGCATTTTATCACAAGTAAATGAAAGAGTTTCGATTAAAAAAACATTTCTCATTTCACTTTACGTGTCGGGACATCACTACTCTGTAGTTTGTTTAATTTTTAAGTGTTAACCGGTTAATTCTACTTTAAGCTGGTGTGTACAATTATTTCATTTCATTTCTTCGTTCTTGTCGAGTCTCGCTCCTCACTTCTTGCCAACCTCAGGGCGGTGGATTGTGAACGAACAGTTCTGGAAAGAATCTCTCTCTTTCTATCCCAAGTCATTTGCCAACAACCCAAAATAAACTCCAAACTCCCCAATGCCATACGATTTGAGATAAATATTTTCGATCAATCTCACCAACTCCTTGCTGACATGGAGTATCGCAGCCGCATTGTCCTGTTGTCCGCAATAGTGCGGCGCAGAGAAGATTGTCACCAGATGCCGATCCGCGAAGAACTCATACCCATCTTGGACAACCTAAATTAGGATTAGAGTACTTTGAATTTTTGGTTATGGTATTCTTTACCGTATACCCAAACACCGTACCTGATGCGCCCTGACGACTAGGTCGATGTTGTGGATGCGGCAGAACGTCTTCAGCGCATCCGGGCCGAAGATGCGCGCCGCTCCTAAAATACCGTACCGTAACCAGCGTCCAATATACCGTACCCCTCGGCGAGTCCTCGTATCCGGTGATTGCCGGTTCGGGATCGGCCCAGGTGAGATCGGCAATCACTCCGAGATCGGGGATGTCGCAGGGCCGCTCGATCTTTTCCAGCTGGAATACGTCTTAGGATATACGTTTTACCAAAATCATTACACTGCTAGGGAAACGGTTGAGGTAATCGTAACAGATTCTTGTGAATAATGGATACTAATAAAACCAATGGCAGAGAGAGAGAGAGAGAGAGAGAGAGAGAGATAGAGAGAGAGAGATAGAGAGGGGGGGGGGGGGCACCTGTCGGAAGTCCTGCAGCTCCTCGCTGATGCCGCCGTGCATACAGAGAATTCGCTTCTCCACCCGCGCACAAAACGGCATGCAGTAGAACGCGAATTGGAAGCACTCGTACAGAGTGACAGAGTACCTAAGACACTCATTTCCCCTCTCTCCCTCTCTCTCCCTCTCCCTCTCCCTCTCCCTCTCCCTCTCCCTCTCCCTCTCCATCTCCCTCTCTCCCCCTTCTCTCACCTCTTCTTGATCTCGAGATAGAATCCGTACTGCATGTTGACGGGGCGCGACTCGTGATTGCCGCGCAGCAACACCACCTCCTGCGGGTACAGTACCTGCAATTTAAAGTACCGTAACCCTGTATAGTAATCGAAGAGTACCGTATACCTTGTAGGCGAAGAGCAGCGTCATCACCTCCAGCGAGTACGGACCGCGATCGACATAGTCGCCGAGGAACAGGTAGTGTCTGAGATGCGGTATACGGTACCAAAATTACGGTAACTACCGTATACCTCTCGGGCGGGAATCCGTTGATGGTGAGCAGCGAGAGCAGGTCCTCGTACTGACCGTGGATGTCGCCGATGATGTTCACGGGCGCGGGAACCTAGGTATACGGTAGGTTACAGAATGTGTACGGTAGCTACCGTATCTACCTCGGCCATAGCCTTCTGGCTCCAGAACGTTTCGCGGGCGCGGTAGCAGAGCTCGATGAGCTCCTGTTCGGTGAAGAGCGACTGGCAGTTGGAGGGCTTCCACTCCTTCACCAGGCGATCGATGATGGTGTGCAGCCAGAGCTTCACCTGTAAGGGAGGATTAAAGGGAGAGAGGGAAAGAGAGGGAGGGAGAGGGAGGGAGAGGGAGAAGGAGAGAGAGAGAGAGAGAGAGAGAGAGAGAGAGAGAGAGGGAGAGAGAAAGAGAGACCTTCTCTCGCCGCTCGGCGCGCTTGTCGCCCATAGTGGAAGGAGGGGCGCTCGCCGCGGGAACTTGGAGAGACAATGACACTGGGAATCGTTTATTGTGCAAACAATCAATCAAACAAAATAAATCGATGCAAAAAGTACAGTGAAATGAGTGGTGACTAGGCGTCAAAGTGACAGCAGTTGTTGTGTGGGAGGAAGGCTCTTTGGAAGTCGATCGTCTCCTCGACTTGACGACTCCACCACGTCACGGCCTCTGCCTCGAACGGGATCGGAGCGAGCACCTGAAGAAGTGGTTGTGATTGCTTTTTACGTGTTGAAAATCTCGACATGAGTTCTTATAGCAACGAAAAGTCCAGCCGATATCAATACTAGTCTATCAAGTAGAGCACATTGTGGCCCTTCCCTCACACAAGAGTGTGAGGGAATACGTCACTCCACTCGTGACCAGAGGTATTTCACTGATCAAATGCATCAAATGTACTTTTTTTCAAATTTAAATAATAAAATAAAACTTCGAAATGAAACACATTGCTCATTGCATCCGTGATGTGGATTCATTGTACATGTGAAGCGTACCTGTTTGAGCACATCGTGGCCCGGGGTGTCATTCAGTGCCATGAGCACCACTCTGGCGAGGGGATCGCGGACGAGGAGCAGTCTAAGAGGGACTCTCTCTCTCTCTCTCTCTCTCTCTCTCTCTCTCTCTCTCTCTCTTTCTCTCCCCTCCTCTCTCTCTCTCTCTCTCTCTCTCTCTCTCTCTCTCTCTCTCTCTTTCTCTCCCCTCCCCTCTCTCACTCTCTCTCTCTCTCTCTCTCTCTCTCTCTCTCTTTCTCTCCCCTCCCCTCTCTCACTCTCTCTCTCTCTCTCTCTCTCTCTCTCTCTCTCTCTCTCTCTCTCTCTCATTCTCTCCCCTCCCCTCTCTCACTCTCTCACTCTCTCTCTCTCTCTCTCTCTCTCTCTCTCTCTCTCTCTCTCTCTCTCTCTCTCTCTCTCTCTCTCTGCCCACTTGGTCGCAGCTTCGACCAGCACGACAGCAGCTTGGAAGTCTCTGGCGAAGAGAGGCGCGAGTCTGTATAGGTGGGAGGGGGAGATGGAGGAAGAGAGGGTGCTCTGAAATATTTTATATAACTGTTCGAATTGTTCGACGAGAATTGTACATATTTCGAGATGAATACATCGGATATTGAGGAAATGTTGGTGAAACATACGCAACAATATCTGTTACTCTCTCGATGAAACGTAACACGTAACAATATTCAAAGTTTTGTTTGTACTCACCTCAGCGATTCCCTCTGGTGCGTTGAGAGTGGGAACGATGGAGCAATAGCCTAGTACCTGAAAAAGAGAAGGTTAGAATAGAGATAGGGAGAGAGAGAGAGAGAGAGACAGAAAGAGAGGGAGGGAGGGAGAGAAAGAGGGAGAGAAAGAGAGGGAGAGCGAAAGAGAGAGGGGGGGGGGAGAGGGAGAGAGAGACCAGCTCACCTCCTCACTCTCAACAATACAGTGGATGTAGACAAACTCGAGTTGGGTGTATTTCTCGAGGAATGTGGACCTGACAGTGTAAAATGTTACGGTGGTGTCTATAGGTGGTTGGAAAAGCAACGAGATTAAACGTTCATGCTTTCCTGACAGATATGGTTGGTGTGAAACGTATGACGTTTTCATATATACGCACTCTTTCTTGAATATTATTTAACGAATCGTACGCACCTATCCTGTCCGGTGACTTCTTTGTCAAAGTGCATCAAAGGGCAGAGAAGAGTGCCGTCGTATCAATTCAATTCAATTCAACATTTATCCGGTATCGCATTATGTGATCATAACTCAAACATCAATTATTCACAGAGTAGCGCCGGGAAGCATAAGTATTCCATCTTGTCGCGTCGGTGTCCGCGGCCACGTTCTTCCATTCCTCCTCGAGGGTCCTTCTATTGGATGGGATCGTCTTCTTGAATTCATCACTCCATTGTAGGTGAGGACGACCAGGTTTGCCCATATTTGGCGGCTTCCAATCGATCACACGTCTCGTCCAGCGGTCGTCGTCGCAAGTCATTAGGCGGCGGGCGAACCTCCACTTCTTTGTCCTTGCTTCGCACAGCACGTCTCGTAGTCCCGTCTGCCGTCGTATCTCCTTGCACGGAACCTTGTCCTGTAAAGTCAGTCCGAGCATCTTTCTTTCCATTCTCCTTTGAACAGTCCTCAGCTTCTGTAGATCTTCTCTTCGAAGACTCCAAGTCTCGGCAGCGTAGGTGAGCGCGGGTAGAACTGCCATCCGAAACACTTTCCTTCGCAGTCGCATCGGTGCGCTCTTCAGCATCAAGAACTGGCCATGGCGGAAGAAAGCGCCCCAGCCAGCCTGTACTCTCCTCGTCACTTCCACTCGATCGTCGGTCATGAAGCTGAGAGAACGGCCCAGGTAGACAAATTTGTCCACGTACTCCACTTCTCCTCCGTCCAGTCGGATGCTCTTCTTCGGCCCGTTGCTCATCACCACTGTCTTCTTCCTGTTCACGTACAGTCCGTATTCGCTGCTCTTCTCCGCCAGTTCCTCCAGCATCCTTTCTGCAGCCGAAGGTGAGCGTGCAAAGAGGATGATGTCATCAGCATAGCACAGATGAGTCAGCTTCTGTCCTCCAATATCCAGTCCGGCTCCAACAAAATCGAAGTCCAGTTTGGCACAGATTTCAGCGAGCACGCAGTTGAACAAATGCGGAGATAGCGGGCAGCCTTGGCGCACTCCTTTCTTCACTTCGATTTCAGCCGGTGTCCCTCGAACAGCAGTCGGATGTAGGCGGGGTGCACTCCACACCTCTTCAGCGCGAGCCACGTGTCGTTGTGTTCGATCGAGTCGTAGGCCTTGGCAAAGTCCACGAAAACAAGGTAGCCGTGGTAGCCGTGGCGATAGAGCTTGTAGATCACTTCGCGCGTCACCAGAATGTGGTCGTTGCAGCTGAATCCTCTCCGAAAGCCGGCCTGCTCCCGCGGCTGCTGCGCCTCCAATGACGGCTGTAGTCGGGCGAGCACAGTCCGCATCAGCAGCTTCAGCAGCGTCGAAGACACAGAGATCGGCCTGTAGTTGCCGATGTCGAGTGGGTCGCCCTTCTTGTACAGCAGCGACACCAAAGAGTCGGCCATGTCGTCAGCGATCCTCCCTCCAGTGAGACAGGTGTTAAACAGCGCGGCAACGTACTCCAGTAGAATCGGCGGCGCGTACAGTAGGCTCTCTGTCGATATCCGGTCGGGTCCTCGGGCGACATTCCTCTTCATCAGCACCAGCACTCGACGAATCTCCTCGGCAGTGAACTCCTCCGGCAGCGGGACATCCACGTCAAACGGCGGAAACGGCAGCCAGCCAGTGCCGAAGAGCGTGTTGTAGAAGAGGCAGATGACGTTGCACACATCAGAGGGGCGAGTGGCGATCGTGTTGTCGACAGCTCGCAGGCTTCCCATCAGTGTCCTCGAAACCTCCTCTCCTCGCAGAGCCTTCCGTGACGCTATTCCTTTCTTATAGAGTGTCATGTGTCGTTTCTCCAGATCCTTCTCGATGGCAGCTCGAATCGCCTTGTTCAGAAGTGTGAGAGAGATCCTGGAGTTGACGTCGTTCTTCCTTTGCAGCAGCTTCCGTTGTGTGAACAGATCCAGAGTAGTGGCTGACAGTCGCGGGTCGCGCGGCATCATTGTAGAAGTAGTCCATTCCGCAGCCTTGACCGTGGCGCACAGGGTACGGTAGTGTACCGTAGCATCCGACGAGCGCGGCATCGGCGTTCTCGACAGCAGCTCTTCCATCTCCTTTCTATACTCTCTCCAGTTCGTTTTCCATCTTCCCTTCGTCTTCGGCTTCTTCTTCGGCAGGTGTACTCGCAGCTCCATCCGGACCATCCGGTGGTCAGACCGGAAGTCGAACTGGTTCACGACTCGGCAACTCCGCACTCCGTCCAGATTCCGCATAAACACGAAATCATAACAAGAGTGGGTACCTTGAGCCGATCTCCAAGTCCAGAGTCGTCCCGTCCGGTTCCGGAAGTAGGTGTTTCCGGCGGCCCATCCGTTGCTCTCGAGCCACTCAGCTAGCATGTCTCCTCGTCCGTTCCTTGTACCGTATCCATAGAGTCCGGCGCAGCGTTCAGAGTCCACGATCCGGCTCCCCAGTGATGCGTTCATGTCGCCAAGGATGACTGCGCGGAAACGGCAGCGAACCCCGGATTCGGACCGACGAACGCTTACCGATCCACCACCCCGGAGGCTCTTCTGCCTGGCACCGGGGCGGGTGCAATCACCCAAGGCTTCCAGCGTCCTTTCATACTCCTCGTCAGTGTACGCAGTGGTCGGCATGTACACGCAGACCACGCGCAGTGTGTAGTTGTCCATGTCCAGGTCGACGTAGCAGAGTCGGGCCGAGACGGCGGTGAATCCGATGACTCGGTCAGCGTAGGCGGGGCTAATGAGGAAACCCACGCCATGCTTCTTCCCTCCTCCACTGTGGTAGAACTCGTACCGGCTCCGGTTCAGCAGACGTTGCTCGGGTGCGTCGCGCTTGACTTCGCATAGCCCGAGAACGTCCACTTTCACCTTCTGCACGGCTTCTTCGATCTCCAATAGTCTCCTCTCTGTCCGGAGAGAGCGGGCGTTGAGGACGGCGATGTTGATGACGTCCCTTTGCTCCATCGGGCTTCTCTGTGCGGGCCCAGTCGTGCTCACAGAGGAATCCAAACTAGCGGCGGCGACGGCCGGTGGAGCGAGAAATGCACCCGACCGACCGCCGTGACGAAAAGAAAAGGAACTGATCTCTTTGCCGTCGTATAATCTATATTATCTATTAGTGATTAGTGATCGAATTGTTGCGATGATCTAACCTCGCCTTCCCTCGTCCAATGCCGAAAGCCAGTGGGTGGAATATGGTATGCAGTTCGAAGCAGGGTATACTGAACAAACACCATTTACACAAAATCCATGACTAGAACAATGCGCGCAGCGCGCTCTCTTTTCTGTTAGAATAGGACTCATGACTCATCCCTAAATTACGCAAGTACTGATAAAAACGGACTATTTCAGTGAGTGTGTTGCACTTTCACATAAGTCGTCAGTTTCAAACATTGATGTACTAGTAGCGTAGTATTTTAAAGCATCTGGAAATTACAAATTTAAAAACGCTTACTTGCATCGTAACAGCGTTCGCCCTTTTACAGTAGCCATGATTTGTGAGAATTCGGCATACATGTCTGGCACTAAAATTAAAATATCAATGTTTCTCATCAGTCACCTTTTCAATTATAGTTTCTAACATAAACATGAGCGGAGTGTACAAGAGTGATGCATTTAATAAATATCACTATATAAATTAAAAAAAAGATGTACCTCGCACGCAGAAAATCTTATCTTTTCTAATCAGTTTCTTCATTCGATGAAGCGTCTCTTTTCCAACTGACAAATCGAGAGCATCGGCCTGTAAAAAGTATTCTATATTTTTGTGTTTTTCTCTTCTCAACCTTTGTGTAAAACGTTCCAAAGAACGCCACATTTCCAGTTTCGTGCCAGACGGAAGCCGAGACAAAATCGTTTGCTGAAACTTTTCTTTTCTTTTTGTTATTCCGTGTGCACCACTACTATCCTCAATCCTTAGCGGAGGATGGCACCTGTTTATTATGATGATGATCTTACAATATATACAATTCCTAAATGAGTTATTGTGAAATTAAACACAATACACATACTTTCATCGTCGATGGCGAACACTGCTTTGGTCGAGGAGGAAGCAGGAATCAAAGCCGCTGTCGACCAATCTTTCGACTTCACGCATTCCTGAACATTTGTAGTCGAAAATCATTGTGTATCTGTGTTTTCAATATTATAAATTTCAAGTACATGCGTTAAAACACAACGAATGATACGACTGATTGAATACGACTGAAAGCGAACTCACCGTCGCACTGTATTTGAGGAACTGCGTCCAGTGTCGGAGTGTAGGCTCAGTTGTGAAACGGACTTTCATTCGGAGAGTGATAGAGGAAGTAGAATACTGACAAGCACAACACATATGAGAGAAGAACAGTTGGTGAGCCGGCTCCGATAAGAATGCAATGCTGGAAACGAGATAAGAACGTGAAAGCATGTTTTGCGATCATATGATTAGCTTGTAAAACAATGTAAAAAAACAACTAATTACGTGCTAGTGGAAAATACATCCGTCTCCGAACTCGTTTTGAGCTACTTTCAAAACCAGTGAAATACAGAATCTTGATGTGTAACTTTGATCCGTATAATATTGTTTACATGCAATAAATAAATGATGATGAACATCTAGGCTTCAATGACCCATGAGTTCTGAACTACGTCGATGAGAGGCAAAATATTTGTAACAATATTGTTACAAAAATGTGTATCTTAACAATAAGCACATTGCTAAACAAAGCCGCGAACAACAGCTAGAAAATCGTCGACTACAGAAAAACATACACTGAGGACGAATCATACATACATCGCTGGGTGTACCATGCCAACCCATTCATTGTTCACTTTTCTACACGTAAATTTTTTTTAAAATAAAAGTAAAGGTTCGTTTCTAAAGTTGTGTTAATCAATTGCAGCTTTAGCAAGAAACGATAGTTAGATTTTTCATGGTTGCGTGGTAAATTGAGTACGATTCAAATCGATTGAAATGGCGAATGGCAATGGAAACTGGGGAAGTTAAGTGATTGCCCTCCAGAACGTTTCGTCTCTGCTCCTCCATTTTGTCTGCCAGAAGCGAGAACCTCGCAGCCGGATCGCTCGGCAGATCCTACAACAACTATTTGTATATTACCGAGCTCGAAAAGAAAGAAAGAAAGAAAGTTGCTCGCGGACTCACTTCACGTTTCAGAATCATTGCCATTTCGGAGACTGCAATCCGTTTCTTTTCCTCTTCGTCCATCAATGATAGCATTTTCGCGTATGCCACATCGTCATCTTCCGCCAACATGATAAGGTTCTTACATTGTGTCTGAAACTCATTGGTTCTAAACCTATTTGGTTCGCAGACATGTTTTTAGTGGGTTTATAAGAAATGTGTGGAGAGAGGGACCGCTGTCGTGACCGCGACGCACGTGATATATTAGGTGATTTCTAGCAAGCAAAATGTTCGGAGGTATATAGTCGGATTTGACATTTCACCAAAAGCGCCATATCAAAAAAAATTGTTTGGAAACAGTGACAGGATGTTCTTGTGCAAAACATTTCTGAACGAAGTTACGAGCTCTGGAAGATTGCTTCATTTGACTTGCATTTTTTCTAAACCAGATCCGGAAATGGAATAAATTGTGGGAAATATGCGGCTAGTGAACAAGCGTAAAGTGAACGGAGGCAAGACCCTATATGTTTACGTTTAAAACTTGGAGTTGTGTGCTTCTCTAAACATTTCACCTTGATAGTCCCCTTTAGGTGCGCCTTTCCGACGAAATTCGCCCCTAAGCCAACGATGGACAGTATCAGTCCTGAAAAGCGCGCATGCAGCACTACTCGATGATAAGGCACTGATGAGACGTGTACGTGTTTTGATTCAGTGTGTTAATCTCTTCAGGTAACATTATCAAAATCATACCATTGTCATTTCGAAACGGATACTTCAATGTTGCAATATACATAGATATAATAGACCTATTCCGTCTCCCCTGCTTATCGGTTCTTTACCGACGGCACATGCGCGAGAGCGCGAGAGAGCATGTGAAGAGAAGAGAACACAGAGTGGCGGGAGTTAGAACATATGCGTTCGGCGCGGTCTACTAACAAGGAAAGTGTCCCAGGGCCTTTGCTCGAAATTGAACCAGATATGGCTCAATCGATAGCCAAGGTTCTCCTGATCAATGTTGTCTATGATCATTTTTGCTGCGGAGCACGTTCAAGTACCGTAATCCTCGTCCAAAGTTTTTGCATACAGAAAACCTTGATTTTTGAAAACCAAGATGGACTTTTTTCACGAAAAGACCTTCCATATCCATTGAGAATACCCTTAGCTATCAGAAAAACATTTCGGTTCATGATTTTGTCTTTTACGAGGCAAGTTATACCCAAAAACGTGAATCGCGCTCTAAAATGACTTTCTTAACATATAAAAAATACGTGCAATTTTCTATATAAACTATGTCACGTGCTCCGCAGCAAAAATGATCATAGACAACATTGATCAGTAGACCAAGAGCTTTCGAAATATGCCTTCAGATTGAAAATTCGAGCGGAGGACCTGAGCAACTTCCCTTGTAAGCGTTTCTGATCACCGCACGTAGAACTTTTGTTCAACCTGTATTCGAATGATTGTTTCGAAACGCGTATAAAAATCGCCAGAAATAGGCTACTTCTTTACTACGTGGCGTCACAAGTTACGGAAAGTGATTACAGCCGGGAGGGATCGTGCGATAGAGAGATAAGGAAGAAAGGAGAAAGTATGGACACTATTGGCTCGCGGAAGCGGATTCCATCATTTCACGTGACGTACCGACGATTGCGAAACGAACATATCCAGCGGCCAATGCTCCTCCCGACAATACAGCACTCGAGTACCCAGCCACCTTTGACACCGAGCGAATCATCGACGACGCTTCGATCTGTGTGCTTCGCATCAGAATCACAACTATACAAAAAAACCAGTGCAATGAGAGAGCTGTGACAGCTCATCATCAACGAAAACAGCAATTAGCGGCCAAGTGGATTACCTCATAATAGCTATTATACACGTTTGCACCCTCAGAATGACCGAAAATTGAGCCGCGGTATTGAGTATCGGTGAAAATGCATTCTGAGGATCCAAAACAAAATATCTATTCTGAAAGAATGAACACCTTTTTTGACCGCTACTATAACTTTAGGTGAATAGTAGAGTCTTTGCAGCTTTAATTGAGTTTATCTGGTTGGTTCACTAATAGAACGTACCTTCTCTGCCATCTCTCGTACATGTGGGATGGCCTGCTGTCGGATGAGCGACCAGGCGAAAATCGCCTCGTCACGGTTGCCGGGATTCTGGAATCACTCCAGGATTAAAACACATGAGACAACAGACAGCTCACCTCGAGATCCTCGTTCAATTCAGCTTCCTTCACCATTGTCGCAAGTGTTCAGCGGAGGTTTGCGTGGACAGAGTGAAGCTACGTGCAGAGTTGACGGAAAATGTTGAAATACTCATATCTGACGAAGCAATTGATACTTGCCCAGATAAGATAGGCTAACGCCGGGGCAAGACAGTTTGGCTGACGAGGTTAGTGGCGGGCAGACGATACTTGTAATTTATCGATCGATAATCATTTCTGGACCATTCGAGTACCATTCTTGACGTGTAGAGCTCCGGGTTTTCCTTTGCGTCCATGCCAAATAGTATCCCCTCGCGCCATAGCTGCTTCCACGTGAGGATACTTCCCGCCGCCTCACTGGTTTCTAGACATACAAGAACAGAAAAATAGAAGACTAGTTCATCTTGTATTGTTATCACGATTGCTCTCTAATGACTCTGGCGTCTTGCGGAGAGACATCCATGTGTAAGGTCCATACATGTATTTTGTATCACTTTCACTTTCTGTCTTTCTCCTACTTCTTTATAACTAAATTTCACCTCTCAACTGTCATGTGCTGACTGCCTGTCAACTATTAAGCATGTTCCCTGTTCTGCGAACTCATTCATAAAATGCAGAGAAATTGCGAAAACATCTATCTCTCCAATTGTATGGTTTTGCAAAAACATCGTTGTTTGCAAGGTTACAATGAACAGTTATGAATGTGCTTTCGAGAATCTGCACTGCAAAAAAAAACACTGGCAGCGGCGAGAATAGAACCACCAACCGTCATTTCCGATTTCCTAACCACTAACCATTCCGCCACGCCGCCGTTGTTTGATAGGTCGTGTTCAAGGGTAGTGTATTATGTGAGTGATTGAATCACTTTCAAACTTCTGTTTCGGTAAAGTTATAGTCATCTTCGGATTCAGCGTAAAAGTTGTGTCTAGGAGCTTAATTACATCAAAATCGGCCACCACAGGTGCTTGGGCTGCCCGTGTAAGTCAATACATACCCCTCCATTGCATACATACCCCTTAACACTTACATTCCCCGCATTCCCTCATTCTCCCATTTACGCACATGAAATCGTGAACAACACGCTTTACTCAGAGAAACACAAACAGTTTCAAATTCACTGTCCAGCCGATTTGTTCTCAGTGCGCGCCGCGTCCTTGAGGGCCATTCGGTTGATCTCCTGAAACAGAGGGGGCGGAGTTGAAAGGGGCGTGGCCATGTTGTGATAAGTATTGTCCAGATTGTTATACATATGGCAAGATCATTAAGTTGCGGTCAGTCTCTTCAAACTACAGCCGCCTCCCAACTCCCAACTACCTCCAAAATGCCAAAAACGCTTTCTAACGGACAACTCCGGTCGACCCCTTGGCTAACCGATACGTTCAGAGAGTCTTATTCCTCTCATATTGAGCATAGATGCTAACCAACCTTGGCTAACGGGATGGGAGTCATGTTCATGAAGAGCGAGTCGAGCACGTCGCATGTCGACTCCTCTGCCAGACGAGTCTTCGTCGACAGCTGAACGAATGTAGGCCACGCCCACTCAGGCCACGCCCACCTTGCGGATGCTGGTGGTGAGGAGGACGATGAGGAGAATGAGGAGGGGGATGGAGATGAGGTTGACGAGAAGGAAAGGAACACCGAGGTGGTCGGAGACGTACTCGAGACAGTCCTAGAGAGGGAGGAGGTAGAGAGAGGCAGGAGAGGGAGGGAGAGAGAGAGAGGGGGGGGGAGAGAGAGAGAGAGAGAGAGAGAGAGAGAGAGAGAGAGAGAGAGAGGGAGAGGGAGAGGGAGAGGGAGAGAGAGCGAGAGAGAGAGAGAGAGCGAGAGAGGTAGAGAGAAAGAGAGAGAGATCAGCACTCACCGCCATTACTGCCACCGATTCGCCGCCGCACACCCAGCCGCAATGATGTCTTTCTGCGTGTTCTCGCACCTTCTTCATCCCATCACAGACCTAACCGTCGATGAGATGCGCACAAAACTCTCTTTGCGCGCGCGCTGACCGGCATGCCTGAAGCGGAGCCGTCAGTCTCTCTTTCTTCCCCCTCTCTCTCTTTCTCTTCTCTCTCTCTCTCTCTCTCTCTCTCTCTCTCTCTTTCTTTCTTTCTTTCTTTCTTTCTTTCTTTCTTTCTTTCTTTCTTTCTTTCTTTCTTTCTCTCTTCCTTCCCCTCTCCTCTTCAGTAAGTCGCGTCTCTATCGCCTCAACGTGGAGCGCGTCTACGCCGAGTCTCCGCGCAAGAAGCGCCGCGGCGACAGGTATACTGTACTACCGTACACTACCGTAATCCAAAGACTACTCTACCGTATACAGACAGTGCGACATCGTGGTAGACCTGCAGGACGGCACCGGCTTCGGTGTGCACTCTCGCGTCGTCGCCGCCCACTCGGAGTACTTCCGCCATCTGCAGGTACGGTAATCTCAATTCGGAACACGGTAGCTACAGTACCCTCGCAGACGCAGATCAGCGCATCGCGTCGTCAGGTGAGCGCCGATCTCTCGTCTCTCGCCGTACACTCGGTGATCGCCATCTGCGATCTGCTCTACTTTGGCAAGGTACGGTAGATTGAAAAGTGGTTACTGTACCGTAACCTACCGTATCCCAGATGATGATGTCGGAGGAGCTGCTGTACGACAACATCCGGGCGGCCGCGTATCTCGGGATGCCGCAGCTGCACGGACAGCTAGTCGACAGTCTGCGGAGTGTGAGTCTCGGATCTCTCTCTCTCTCTCTCTCTCTCTCTCTCAACTTTCTCTATCGAACATTTCTCTATCTCTGTCTCTCTCTCTAACTCTCTCTATCTAACATCTCTCTATCTCTGTCTGTCCATCTTTCTCTCGTTTTAACGAAACAGCTGTGCAGCACACCGCTGGGTCCGAATCGCTGTCGCGCGCTGAACATATCGGCGGAGGATGGCTGTTCTCTGTCGCGGGATGACATGAATGTCGCCGTGCGCAACTTCTGCTACGACGGAGATATGCCCGCCTGGCAACAGGCACGTCGCCTTGCCCAACCCTCCGTCGCCTCCGTCTATGAGAAAAGACCTCTCGCGTTGTTCGCGTTGAAATCTCACAGAAAATCTGACCCT
>CAWZYM010000226.1:0-77500 GCA_963966185.1 Rhabditoides inermis | reverse complement strand
GGAGAGATGGGAGATGAGAGAGAGGGGGAGAGGGGGAGAAATAGGGAAGGAGAGAGAGAGAGAGAGGGTGATTGAGAATCTGGACGAGTCGGCCATTCTGTTCGACGACGGCAAGGAGCCGCGTGCCGGTGGCAGCCGCCCCATCAACATTCCTACGTGAGGTTTTTTTTTTGTTTTCGAGAAAAAACAATTTGCACAGATTGAAACGGGCCGAATAAAACAGTTTTTTGACCATTTTGCGAAACTGCAAAAGTGTTTGATGAGCTGTGGAAACCTTTTTATCTTATCTCCCTATCTTTCAGCAGCTCAACGACGACTAGCGAGGCGGAGAGTGAGATGGCGTATCCCACCGCGCCCGCCTATCCCAAGAACTTCCACGCGGCGAGCGGAGGTACGGGTTACTGTAGTTTGAACGTGAGATTACTGTGTGATTTCAGGCTACGGTGTACAGTCGGACTACTGCATGTGACGTGGAGTCGCGTGTTTCTTACAACTTAGAGCTCTTACCACTTATGCTTTGTATTGTATTTTTTGTATTGTATTGTATTGTATGTAATGTGTTTCGTGCGGTTAGTCGTTTGTGTGATAAACATTTTGAGAAAATGTTTTTTTCCTTGATAGATTAAGAAAGAAAAAAGTGAACGTAACGTAACTGAATTTTTGAGTTTGTTGGAACGAAAGACATTTCTTGGCATACAATTCCCAAATCTGTTTCTGATTGGTCCGAATTGCATTCGCAATTTTCTCTGAGGTGTTAGGGTGTGCTCGGCAGTTTTTCAAAGGCATATCTTTTCAAAGGATTCTGAGAAGTGTCTGATGATTAATGTCAAATGGCCGACAGCGGGAGAATACAGTTAAGCGATCAAGGTTCACTTTCACAAGAACTATAGTTCTGTGCTCGCAATAAGTTGCGCGCGGTGGGGTAGATCAGAGGAAGACGGAGAGTCAGCTCTCGGCAATAGCGCGCAAAACAAGAGAGGCAGACGGTTATGGCACCGTATTTCGAACTGCAAGCGAGGTAGATCGAAAACTATCGCTCTGGGGCAGGCTATACACTACACCACCCGCATTTGCATACCCTTCTCGAACTTTCTCTGTCTGGTGTCTTCTTTTCGCAGGAGCCAGACTCCGTCACAACTCGTCCCCTACTCACCACAGGCGGTCGCCTCGAACCACTCACTCGCGGCTATGCCTCCCATCTACGACCAGTGAGGGCGCATCTCTCTCCCCCCCCCTCTCTCCTCCTCGTACCTTTCCTTCGTCTCTCCCTCACTCTCTCTCTATCTATCTCTCTTTCTCTTCCCCCCTCTCTCTATCTCTCTCTTTCTCTCTTCACGCTTTCTCTCCCTCTCTCTCCCTCTCTCTCCATCTCCCTCCCTCCCTCCCTCCCTCCCTCCCTCTCCCTCTCTCTCTCTCTCTCTCTCTCTCTCTCTCTCTCCACCCTCTCACTCTCTTCAGGGAGACCAAGCGGTACGAGCTGGATGTCCAGCACGTCTACGCCGGTTCGCCCAGGAAGTTCTACTCGCGCGACGGACTGCGCATCGGCGACAGGTACGGTAGACAGTTATGTAGGTATACGGTAGCTACAGTACTGATTCAGGGACGGCGACATTTGCATTCACCTGCACGACGGCACCGTTCTCGTTCACTCACACATTGTCTCCCTGCACTCCAAGTACTTCCAGAAACTGCGGGTACGGTACTAGGGAGAGGAGCTACGATCCCAATTAGTCAGCTACCTACTTCAGGAGAAGATCAGCAAGTCGAACCCCGTGGTGGATGCTCACTTGGAGAACCTCGCCGCTCACTCTGTTCGCTCCTTCCTCCCGCTTCTGTACTTTGGAAAGGTGCGGGGATTACTGTACATTGAAATTGGTATACGGCCGGTTACTGTAATTTCAAGGTGGATCTTCGCGAGGAGTACCTGTACGACAACATGCGGGCGGCGTATTACCTCAAGATCGGACCCCTCCACAGACAGCTCGTCACCAACTTCTACTACGTGGGTGGTCTCTCTCTCTCTCTCTCTCTCTCTCTCTCTCTCTCTCTATCTTTCCCTCTCTCCAGCACGCTATCGGCTGGAACCGCTGCCGTGCTTTGAACATTGCGTGTGTATACGAATGTGGTCTGACTGAAGACGACAAGATGACCGTGCTCCGAAACTTCTTCTATTACGACGAGATGCCATCGAAGCAACATGTTTGTTCACTTGTTTACATGTTTGTTTACTTGTTCGTGTACTTGTTTACCTAGATCTCTGAGCTGACTCTCGGCGCGTTTGAGATGGCGTTCGCCTGGCCGCAGATGTACGCGCGCGAGAACGCGATGCTCGTCAACATCGCCATGGAGTGGTGAGGCGGAAGGGCGATCGTGGCGGGACCCGGCATTTGTTTAGGATGCGCATGGACCTCACGGACAAATATCTCAAGAAGATCATGGGCTACATGCGCTTCCCTTCGCTCGACGACCACACTGCTCACCTCTACCGTAGTCTAATCTTCAAGGTACGGTATTACGGGATAGCTACCGTATACCCAACATCTGATTACAGTACGTCAAGAACCGCGACATCGGCTACCACGTTCGCGCCACCAACACGAAACAGGGCAAGGTGGAGCTGGTGCGGTCGGATCAGGAGCCCACCAGATACAACCTCGCCGGGTACGGTAGATTGAACTGGGTACTGTACTCTCAAATTACTGTAGTAAGCCGGCGGTGACGGTTCGCCGTTCGTGCATCGATCTCGACGCTCCTTGTGCCAAGGATGGCCTGAGGGTCGCGCACTGCAAACGAGACTACTACAACGGTAACGTAACAATTACAATGTGGGTATAAGTACATCAAACACAACTGAACGTTGGGGAGATCGCAAAAGCACAGATCAGAAAGTGCTTTCTGTATAACAATCTAGAACAACATATAAGAACACAAGTCTATAAAAATACGACTCATCGTCAGTTTTTTTGTTGCATTAGCTGACGATGAGTCACTAGTTAGAAAATCACTAGTTATCACTAGTTGTTTAATACAATTACAAAACAGAAACGTTGATCGCAGTATCGTAACCTTGCCACCCTACCGTATCGCAGCGGTGGCGCGCGAGAGTTCGTCATCCCGCCAGCAGAGGCAGCCGACGCTGAAGCACGTGCGCCAGTCGCTGCGCGTGATGCGCCAGTCGCTGCCCGACCTGCTGCCCGGACCGACCAGGAGGATATACCAGGCTGTCACCCGGCCGCGCTCCCGCCCCACCTCCGAGGCCACCACCGAATCCGTTTCCGAGTCCAGGTAGCGAATGGGTATTGATTGATTATATCGATTTTTCAGCCAGTCCGCGCCCAGCCAGTCCGGCGATCCGTCCTCGTCGGCATCGTCTACCAGTCTCAACGTGCACGGGTCCGAGGTGGGCACCCCCCTCTCTCTCTCCTCTCTCTCTCTTTCTCTCTCTCTCCCTCTTTTCTCTCTCATCTCTCTCTTTCTCTCTCTCTCCCTCTTTTCTCTCTTTCCTATCCTATGTAGGTGAATACATGTTTTCAGACCGACGAGGCTGCCGCGTACGCCTCCGAGCCGAGCGCTTCGTATGTCTTTTAGGTATACGGTAGTTACAGTATCCTCTCTTGCAGCGCGTGTGGCAGCATTACCGGCGTGAGCAGTTGGTCGCACTCTCCTGCCAAGCTGGGTGCATGTACGCCAAACGACGCCGAGGTTGACGTGACGGCTGAGGTACGGTAGTTAGCAATACGGTAATGTACCGTACTCTGTATGTACCGTAGGCCGACGCGATTTTCCGTCGCTTCGAAGCGCTCACTTCGCGCAGAGATCCCGAGAACAATGGTAATATCTCTTTGTTTAGTTTTACACTACTTGTGATTATTGCAGACGATGACGCTGAGCACGACAACTGAGGCAGCGCCTCGGGGCTTACACTTACAAGAAGGCTTACAACTTACATAGCAACACTAGATGTACAGCGGGACAGTTTTGAGCGAATAAAATGTTTGTGGTATGTTTGATGTGTCGTTTCGCTATTCCTTGCGCCTTTGTCTCCAATAGTCACTGCGGTAGCAGCGTTCTGCGTTGTAGATGCGCTTGTAGGAATGTGTGTTGTGAGAGGCTCCGCCCACCCCACCCTATGTTTATAGGGTGCGCGCGGGGCCGACTGTAATATATGCCATCTAATCCGCAGAATAAACTCATGCACATCAAGTGAGTTTCGGTCTATATTGGGGAGGAGAAGGATCGGACTATTCATCAGATTACGGCAGAACGTATTTTCAGTGTAGAAGTTGTAGAAGTTCTGTAGAAATGTAGAAGTTGTTCGTCATGTTTGTTTCGACAAGTGCGTTTGTTCTCTACCATCATGAAGGACGACCTGAAACCACGTAATCCCCTACACCACTGATTTTTTTTTCTGCAATCCATGTACGGCGGCACAATACCATGCCACATACACATCCCTTGGCTTCTCTCCCAGAGTCCACAAACACATCCAGAACAACTACTCAAAGTTCCAAAGACTCCAAAACAAGGAATAAAAACGTTTATCAAAGTTGTCATGTGTATGTGTGTGTGGGGCGGGGTGTCTCTACAGGTCGGGCTTCTCTTCTGCCATCTTCTTTTGCACCGTCGAGAACCCTTTGTTGACAGTCGGCTTCTCCTGCGAACCGCCCATATTCGACATCGAAAACGACATCAGACTCGGCGGCGCGCCGTCCTCAAATGGCGTGCGTTTTTGTTTACTTGTTTACAAGCTCACTTGTTGATTTTGAATTCTTGTTTACGTGCATGTCAAGTTCTTTGTTTACGTGTTTACATGATCATTTGAATATCCACGTGATTGCTTGCGTGTTTAAAGCTAATTTGAATGTTTACGTAATGGTTCACGTGTTCACAAGCTCCTGTTTACGTGATTGTTTACTTGTTTACTTGCTCATTTCCGTACCGTGGGCGTGGCGGCGGACCCTGGCTTGGCTGCCGATGCCGACGGTTTCGCCTCCTCTTTCGTCTCCTTCTTGCTCACCGGAGTCGGTTCTTCCTTCTCCCTTTTCTTGCCAGCGCAAGTGAGCAACTGGTGCGCCAGCAGCGCGAGTTTAACCATCAATATGAAGTACTGCAGCATCATTCTGGAGCAGAGCGGGTGAGGGAGCGAGAGAGAGGGAGAGGGGGAGAGAGAGAGAGAGAGAGAGAGAGAGGGAGAGAGAGAGAAAGAGAGAGAAAGAAACGAAATGACACACCTAGTTTTTAAGTAGCATTAAGTAACCGGTTCGAAGAGTGGGACAAAGTATAAATGGCGAGATTCCGCGACCGCGCGTCGAAAACGGCTTGTCCTTCCTGCACCTTTCGTCAGTCAAATACTGTCATGTCACGTCGTCGTGTGTTCGAAGCGTTCGAGGATCGCACCCATCATTTCATCGTCTCGCCGCGACAGGCGCGGCCGTAGCAGACGTGAGTGTGGATAGACCACATCATACTTTCACGCTGACGCTGACACTCGCGCGCAAAAGATGCAACTATTACCTTTGATCTCGCATCTTTTGCACGGAAGCGTTAGCGTCAGCGTGAAAATACAATGGGACCTGATGAGAACACTCTTCTTCATGCTGTGTGTAGGACTTGGACATGATGTGGCTCTCCCAGCTGGCTGCCTCGGTACTAGCCGGGCTTCTCGCCACTCTCCCTCTCCTAGTCTTCTGCGGAAAGGTGCGACCCTCATTCTTTCTTTCTCTCTCTCTCTCACACTCCTATTTTTCCTTCAGAAGAAGCAGCAACCCCCTCCGCCGTCCCTGCCGGCACCGAAAGCCAGCAAGGTAGTGATTTTACTGTCAAGTACCGTATTTGTAAGTAGTACGTACCATAGTTTCATTTCTAGGAAAGGGAGCAGAAGACGCAGGACTCTCGGAAGAAGGAGTCGAAGGAAGACAAAGACAAGGAGAAGAAGACAGAGGCTGCGAAGAACGATGAGGCTGACATCGAACCGGTGGCTGCCAAGGAGGAGTCGAAGAAGAAGGAGGGGTCAAAGAAGAAAGAGGGGTCGAAGGCATCCAAGAAGGAATCGAAGAAAGAAAAGAAGGAGAGTGCAAAGGATAAGAAAGGCAAGAGCTCCAAGGAGAAGTCGAAAAAGGACGAGAAGGAAAGCTCAAAGGAAAAGGAAAAGTCGAAGAAGGGCGATTCGAGAGCGGGATCACAGAAGGAGAAGAAAGAGGAGTCGAAGAAGGGATCAGTGAAGAAGTCCAAGAAAGAGAAAAAGAGCAAGGATGGATCGATAAAGGGAGGAGAGAACAAGAAGGGATCGGATAGTGGAAAGGAGAAGCAGGTGGATCTCTCTTTCTCTATCCCTCTCTCTCAATCTCTCTCTCTCTCTTTCGCTCGCTATTTCTTTCTCTCCCTCTCTCTCTCTCTCTCTCTCTCTCTCTCTCTTTCCCCCTCTCCCTCCCCCCCCCTCTCTCTCTACCCAAGGTATGCATCCAGATCGACAAGTCGAGCAAGTCAAAGAAGTCAGTGAAGGAGTCGAAAAAGGGCGACGGCGACTCGACGAGGAAGTCTCAGAAGAAGAGGAAATCGGAGAAGGAGTCCAAGCTGGGAGCCACGCAGGACACACAGGTGGGGCAGCGGCTGATAGTCAAAGAGAGAAAGAAAGAGAGAGAGAGAGAGAGAGAGAGAGAGAGAGAGAGAGAGAGAGAGAGCGAGAGACTCGCAGCCGCAGCCCTCTGTCTGTTTTTTTCACGGTCAGAGAGACGGAGACAGTCAGATAATATTGGTTTAAGCGTCATCTCACAGACGCTGACTAGTGTTAGAAACTGGTTACGGTTGATAGTACTGTCATTAGTCATTAGTATCTTTGAAAAGCATGAATTTTCTTATTTGATTTGTAAACTGATAATATAGGAAGTGGATGACGACAGGGACAACGACGATGAGGAGAAGAAGACGCAGAAGGAGGAAGACGAGGTGCGTACGTTTCACAGTTTACATGATCATAAACCATAACTCTTTAGGTTTATGAGAAGGAGGACAAGAAAGACGAGAAGAAAAAGGAGAAGAAGGTACATACTTGCAACTGACTGAATCACTGAATAATCTTTATCTGCCAAGAGAGTATAGAGACTCAGTAACACAACATGATCTGGCCCTAAGCTATCTGTATCAAACATCTAGCTACTTATGGAGGGCTCCTGATTGTGATGACTTTCAGGATGATAAGAAGGATGATAAGAAGGACGACGCTCGCTCCTCGCCGTCCACTGCCCTGCTCACTCTGTCGCCAGCCGAGTTGAAATGGGGAAGTGACGAGGGAAAGCAGACCGTCACACTCACCAACAACGAGCTCAGCCGACAGGCCATCAAGTGCAAGTGCTCCGACAACGCGCTCTATCGGTACGACTCTCTCTCTCTCTCTCTCTCTCTCTCTCTCTCGATAATGTGATCATTCTGCAAAATGAGATCAGCGCCATACTTCAATACTGACGCCATAAACTATCTCCTTGAAACGTATTGAATGAACCATCCTGCCTCTTTTCCAGCATACATCCCGTCTACTCCTTCGTTGATGCGGGAAAGACAGTGGAGATCACGGTGGCCCGCAGCCACGGACCCGCCAAGACAGACAAACTCGTCGTCGTCGCTACCCCCGTGGGTTACTGTACTTTGTTTATAGGGAGTACTGTAGGGGCTACTGTATGTTGTGTACTGGGTTACTGTAACTACCGTACTCCTAGGCCAAGGAGACGGACAAGGCGCCGGCGGAGCTGTTCAAAGTGCCCGACGCTCTCACCAAGGCTGTCGTCGTCCCCTTCAAGACTGAGTAGAAGACGAGGATTCTGATTGTAGTTTGTAGTTCACGTGCTTTTTCAGTTGTAGATAATCACCCACTGTTGTAGATATCATGGAGTATGTATTAGTGTATTGAATTGTCAATTGTTTTGATTCGTACCTTTTAGACATAAAACTTTTATAACTCAAATAATCTTTTGAAAAAATATCACAACACAACGACACACACACAACATTTGACCGGTGATTGTGGAAAGTGATGAGTACACAGGGAAAGAAAGTGAATGTCGAAAAGGAAAGGGGAAGACACACTCACTCATCGCAGAAGAGAGTTATACGAAAACATGAGCCCTAGATAAAGTGACATGGCTGACCGGTAGAGGGGGAATCAGTCAAGTAGATATAACTAAAACTAATCGATATTATCGATTTGTGGCAGTTGGTGCTAAGCAATACTAATAAGGAAATATGTAAAGCGGATCACAGCGAGCGGCCGTCGAGGTTCTGAAAAAGTTGTGGTATAATGTTTTCGCGGCGGGACCGCGTACCTGCTTGAGCTCCTCAACTGCCTCCATCAGACGCGCAATCATCTCGTTGTTGCGAGAGAGCTGTTCTTTCAGCGCGCAGACCTAGATGACGTCATTATCTCTCTCTCTCTCTCTCTCTCTCTCTCTCTCTCTCTCTACCTCCGGCGTCTCTGTCTGCTCGGCCTCCTCGTCTCTCAGTGATATCGCCTGCATTCGCGGAAACCACTCGATTTGACGGTCCTGCAGATATTTTTTGTTTTGTTTCAAAGTTCCGTTAAATCGCGGATATAATGCAATTTTCAATTATTGTAAGTTTTTTCATATAAAAGACTTAACTGCGTCACAGTCCAATCGTATTGAAGAGCCTGTTGCATTTCAAAAAATACATACAAACATCCTACCTTTATACACTGAGCCACGTAGCTCTCGGGTCCGGTGAACTCGGTTTCCGATTTGATCTGAAAAAACAACACTGTGTCATCAAAAATTTAATAACTTCATAACACCCATAATAATGTATAATACAACTATCACGAAATCACGAATGCAAAGGATGATTGAATATTAATTCAACTCTGCACCCGTATACCACCAGTGAAACGTAGGTTGATATCTTCTTTAGGAATGAACTACACTTCAGACTAGCAAAATGTTCGTATGTAAATAGTAATACTGCAATAGGGGGAGGGGTAAGGGTATGTCAGGTTGCGGCAAGAGTGTGGAAGACAAGAGATGCAGAGAGCACCGTATTTCGAACTTCCAGACCAGACAAGCACCCACCTGCAGCCAGACGATGAAGTACAGGTAGTGCCACAGGTTGTGCTCCTCCTCCCTGTGCAACTCGAACGACGTCGACTTGTTGTCGAACCTGAAATCAAGTAAAAAAAAACCTTCACATTATTGTTTTCCTGATGGTTTTGTGGTAACCTACGACAAATTGTGTTTAAAAAAACCACTATGTGTTTTACTTTATGTGAGAAACGTATTCAATCGTCGCGCGTGACATTAACCGTTATTCATTTTGTTTGTGTGAAACGTATCGTCGTTCCCTCTCCCACCCACCGTCCCCTCTCGAGTCCACATATGAAGCAGGTGTTCTTGAGTGTGTCCTCTCTGTCGTTCTTCTCCGTCCTCAGATCTCCGAAAGTGTCGATGATCACTCCGAAGATCAGGTTCAGCACGATCACAATCAACACGACGAAGAACGACAGGTCGTACACGATACGCCACAGGAACGTCGGCTCCTGCAATACGTCAATGACGTCATGCGTCATTTATGATGACGTCACTCACGTCCGGCGACACGTTGCGCATGACGTCTCCGATTCCGCCGCCGTTGCGCAGTCCCCAGTTGAGGGTGGTGACTATGCACATGCGAAGCGAGTCACACGACGGGTACTTCTCGTTGTCACCATCGCCCGACGGTGCAGAGGCCGCTTCAGTGCCTGGAAGATGGGAGAGTGTCAGCTGATGTGAGCTGCACAGACTCAAGTAGTCTGATAGTATTTCCATCTAAATGCTGCGTGCTATTTTCGCGAGTCGTCTAGCCCGATCTTCTGACACAAACACAAAAAAACAACAACAACCATCGTCTCACCTGGACACGAGTCCTTGCTGCACTGTGCTTGGTTGGGATCGGCGGTGAACAGAGTGGGTGGAGGGGGCGGAGCGGGAGCGGCTGGCAAGGGGTCGACCTCGAGGGCAAAGTCTGAATTACTTTGTGATCAGCTGTATGTCTAATATAGTATGTTTTCGTCATTTGAAACAAAAATGGTATGCATCCCACCTTTCTGGAAGAACAGATATCCGATGATGGAGAAGTGGTAGACCAGTATCAATGCCAGCATGCCTGTGAGCAGAATCGACTGGAAGTTCCTCGTCACCGATGAGATCACGTTCCGCAGCGTGTCCTCAGACGCCACGATGTCGAATAGCTGATTGTGTGAATTAGATTATTGCATTTCACAACTTGAGTTTCTTTCACATTTTTGCCATCGATTTTCAGTCTGGTATGTGTTGTGTAAGCATTCTGGTATACGCGTATAGGTTTCATCTTCAAATTAAAAGTAACTAGTTACATTCAAAATTTAATTTTTCTTCCACCAAGGTTCTAAAACAAAACGCTATAATTACTACATATTTGGTATCATGTGTACTTATCACTCACCAGCAACGAGTACCACATGGGATGGACGAGCAGGCCGATGAGACAGATGAACAGGTAGCCGACGTGGTACAGCAGGTCCTGAAAAAAAGATGATAAAGTCATAGATGTTCTTGTTCCTTATCATTCGTTTAATACTCACCTTATCCGCTGTCCGTTCCGTCCAGTTCTTAGACGCGAGACCCATGTACGAGACATACGCCACCAGATGGATCGTCTTGTTCGCGAGCTGCAAGATACGTTTCATATTGGATTGCTTTCAAGGCCGGTGATAGAACTTCAACTAAGCAGTTGATTTGATAGTCTCTGACTTTTTTATTGTCAATATACACTAGTACCTGCACAAAGCCCAGCAGGTAAAGCGTAGGCTGTACTCCGAACAGGGCTATCAGTAACATCGACACTGTACACAACACGGTTGATATGGCGGTGCGCACAGAGGACGCCAGCCCGATGGCTGATCTGAAATATGGGTGGATGATCCAGTCAGAAACAAGATGACGCACTTCTCGTTCCATTGGCTGTAGAGGAAGATGAACGAGCAGATGACGGTGAGATAGAGCAGAGGGTTCGTGGCGGACATGGCTGAACAAAGTCAAAACAGTATGTAATTAGGATTGCTAAGTGAGTATGTTGCACTCTTTCCATGCTGTGGTATTCCGGGTGGAAAAAAACCAACTCGTTTAGTGTACTCACTCTCGGGCGCGTTGTCGAACGGGAAGTGGGCAGCGATGACGACATTGATGAGGACTGCGAGTATGAATGAGAGACGGGACCAGAGCGGCAGTCGCTTGGTGACAGCCGACAGGAACGGCCGGTCCTGCAGCTTCCTCTGCCAGTTCATCTCCTCGTACAGCTCCTCCCAGTAGCCGAAGAATTCCGACACCTGCAGTTTGTTCATGTAGAAATGACTTGCTCTCCATATTTGAATTTGGTTCTAATAGTGTATCATGTACTTTGCTTCCTTGCGCGTCCCTCTCCGTTTCGAAGTAGATGCGCTGCTTGGTCTCCTTGGTGAGGTAGGAGCAGATCTCGTGGATGGGGAACACCACTCTCTCCAGCGTTCGGTCGCGTCGCACGATCTCTATCTGCGCGGTGTGCTCCTTGTAGAATGTGAGAGCCTCGCGCGTCTTTTCGTCCTGAACGTTATTGATTGGTCTGCCTCACTGTTAGCAGCGAGGTTACCTTGCTCTCATCTGTCTCATCCAGTAGTTTCTGCAGTTCCGGTGAATGCTTGCTGAGCTGGTGGGCGAGGATGTAGATGTTGTGACCGACCTGAAGTACTTTTCATTAATCAATGATTTGTGTCCGCGCCACACCAACCCAACATGCTCTGAAAGTAATTGATTTCGGAGTTTGTCAAATGCAAGGGGATACAGCATGGAAAGAGTGCAATCGAGGGGAGACAGTAGTGGTGGAGAGAAAAAGAGGTGCGCTTGTCGCAGAGGGCACGGCACTCCGGTCGATGCTCTACCTGCAGCCGCTGCTCTCTCTTCTTGTACTTTGCCCTGTGCTCATCCACGTCTCCATAGGAGAAGACTGGTAGGATGAGAATGGGCGAGAAGAAGATTGAAAACTAGAAGGTAGTGGACTATCTCATAAGAAATGTAACCTGGAGATGTTATTGTTTATGAAATGATGACCTCACCTCTTTGGGATTGATGATGGTGGTATCCTCGTCGACGGGCGACACCTCCTCCTTCTTCTTCTCGTCGTGGATGGAGACTGTTCCCGTGGCGTCAACCTGGATTTCCGGGAGAACTGTGTCTGCGGTCTGGATGGACGGAGCCACGAGAGAGCGGTTAGATGTTTTGGCCTGAACAAAGGGTAGCATAGTTCAGATGAAATGGGAGAAGAAGCCTACCCTGTTGAGGTGTTCGAGCTCCCTGGCCATCATGCGCATCTGCATCTCGCTCGAGTTGGCCATCTCGTAGGCCTGTGTGATGGCGTGCACGAGCTGCTTCGGCCCGCCGGCCATGTTGCTCATGTTGCGCAGCACCCGGTCCGCGTTGTCGCCGTCGTGCCGCGACTCCATGATCGCCAGCAGCAGTTTCGACGCGTTGCTCTGCAAAAGAGTTTTTGTCGTAATCATTTCATTTTATTTTCATAAGATGTACATTACCTTGATCTCGAGAGCCAACTCCATGTTCTCATCCGCCAGTGGCTTGATGTCGTTGAGCACCAGCGAGATGATGATGTTCAGTCCGTTCTCCTGCATTGCCATCGTGTTCTGAAAATTACATGTGTACAAAGATGCGCTTCAAATTGAAGCATAACATCACTCAACAACAACGTAAAGTTCTGAAACCTCTGTGTTTATAGTGTACCTGATTCTCGTGACAGGGTCCCTGGCAAAACTCGGTGAGTGTGACCAGTGTCTGTCGGATGAGTGTGAAGTTGTGCACTCCGATCTCTCCGAACACTCCCAACGATCCCTTCGTCGACCCGCACACAGTGTCCAGGAACATGAGCGTCTCGGCCACCAGGTTGTGGTTGTTCGCCCGATCCGACTGACGTCGAATGAAGTTCTGAAAAAAAAACAATGGCTCCCTCACACAGTAACTACACGTTGTTCTATACGTGTATCAGGTTTGCATACCTGTAGCTGTGCGTTGTGGTTTTCGCAGAGCAGCTGGAGCACGCGAAGGATCGGCTCGATCACAGCCACCTCCACAGGAAGACAGTCCTTGAGCCTGCAATGAGGTGGTTGCCTGCTACCAGTGAACTCTTCCTACCGATCGTCCTCCTGGTATGGGTTCATGTCCGGCACGCTCATTCCGCTCTCAAGCATCGCATCCGTCGAAGTCGAGAACGAAGAGTTTCTGAAATACAAATCGTCTTTTTTTACTAATTTTGATTCCGATATCTGTACCGATTGCATGGCTCACCTGGTATGATTTGCCTCGAAGCTGATCGGTTGTCCGTGTTCATCGAGTAGGGACGGCGTGAGCGCCTGACTTGTCGACGCTGCAAGGGATCTTGTCAAAGCAGGCTAGGTCGGCCGGTACACGAAGCGCATAGAGGGTAGGAGGGGCAGGTCACTCAGTCAGCCGCGCACACATGCAATCACACTCGGGAATCTAGGGAGGTTCAGGTCTACGAGACACCACAAACCCACAGCGTCTAGAGACGGTCGTAGAGCATACTGAAATCAGGTGTACAAGGTTAGTCGCTTGCGGACATGTGAGATAGAGGGTTACACAGGTGTCTTATTATCGATATACTCACATCCCTTCGGCCGGTTGTCGTTGCAGCTCATCATGTCGCTCTTCAGCCGTGTTTGCGCCGTTTGCAACCGCAGCGAGATAGTCTAAATACTTACATCATTTCATTCAATTTCGAAAAGTTGGATATACCTTGAAGAACGGTTCATGTGTATCCTTCCTCTTGAGTCGATTGTAGAACGACGTCTGCACCTTGTCGTTTCCCTCGTATAGCAGAGCCCTTGCCAGTTCCATCGCCTTGATGAAGATCTCGTTGGACGGATCGTTGATGATGATGTCGATCACGAGGTCTGAAAAGATTGTTGTATGATGGCTGCTACCAACGCGACTCACCGCTCGCTCCGGCGTCGTTCAGCTTGCACTGAATTTCGTATAGACACACGTCGCTCAGAAGACGCATCTCCCGGTCAATGTCGTTCTCTAAACGTAAAAAATTGGAAATTAAAAAAAGTATTGTTTGAAGCGTTCACACCTTCATGCTTGACCTCTCCACCGATGACGCTCCTCTGCCTTTCCAGCTTCCCAGGTGGCTGGTGGTGCTTGCTGTGCGTTCCGAAGTACCGCGCCAGCAAGTTTTGACGCATCTGGTTGCCCTAAAAAGTCATCATTATCCCTAGGGTACTCAGCATACACTTCACACCACCCGAAACCAGAACGAACACATCTAAAAAGAGTGAGGAACTAGAAGCCACCCGCACACCGTGAAAGCCTGGACGCTACGCTTACGATACCCTTTCGTGCGAATAGTGCTGAATCTCTTCTCGGTACTTGCGAGAATACATCTGCATTAGCCACTGCTGAAATGGGGGAGAGGGGGATGTGGGTTTGTAGATGGACATGTTACACGAAGGGGAAATAACAAAATGGGTTATTAATTCCACAAAGGTATAACAAACTGCAAATGATATAATCCCACCTGTTCACCGAGCGAGTCCTTGTCCGGAGTGGCCATACGGCACAGGGTGTGCAGCACGCGAGTGCACAGATTGTCCTGCTTGTTCTGCATCAGAGTGGCGCAGTGCTGGATCAGCCTGAACATTATCAATTTATGACTAGCTGCTACCAGTGAGCGCGCTCACTTGCTGACGACGCCGCCACGCGCGCACTGCTCTCGCAGCTCGCTGCCGGATGGGAAGAGCAGCTCGGGCATGTGAAGCACGTCGACCAGGATCGAGCCCTCCGCCGCGTGCAGCGGGAGCAAGTAGAATTTGAACTCGCCAACCATCAACTGCGATGAAAGGTTGTTTTATCGGTTCGCAAAAATGTTTTCTGAACATACATGGTAGCACGTCACCACATTGGCACTCCTCTCGATGGTCCTCGGACCGGGCATGATCAGTGAAGCAGAGCGGGCGCGGTTTACAGACAGCTGCGCCTAAAAAAAACATTGTGTAGGTAAATTGTCCATCGCAGTATTGTACCTGGTTCATGCGGACGAATCGTGTGGATAGGGCGGCGCTCTGCCACTTCTGTTTCGCGCTGCTCGCCTGTGCCACTGGCGGCATGGCCACATTGGCGGGAAGAGTGATGTTGTACTCCTCGGCTGAAATAGATTTTTAGAGGTAATAGAAATCTCCGACTTGTCGTATGGTTACAGCTCATTTCATATAACGCCATCGTGAAACGTAACTACGACTAGTCTGACTGAGTTATCGACACTACATTACAACGATATTTCGGTACATCTATCATTATCGGTTGAAACTTATTTGTTCAATATTTTTTTGATTGGGCATTTTTTCACTGAATTGACGAAATCAGTAGTGCTGAATTATACTCTCATGGCGAAACGTAAAACGCAAGATGCAGCTCAAATTTTAAACACCGTATTACTGAACAAATAAGTACGGATGTATATTCAACATGTGAAACGTAATGCGAGTAATGATTGGTTCGAAATATCCAATTAATTGACTAACAGACTCCATACGAGTGTACTACATACTTGAAATAGTGAAACGTATCTCGAACACTGACCGCACTTGCTGAGTCGCTTCACACACTCGGCGACCCGGTACCAGTTCTGAAATGACGTCACTCACACTACACTCCACACCCATGCACACACAAACGCATCTAGGAATCTATAGCGAGAGAAAACGGAAGAGCTACTGTTAGTAGGGGGATAGTAAATAGAAAACACACGCCCCCGGCAGGCGACGCTCTCTGTACCTGGTACCCCGTGTCTGCCCTGCGCGGCTCTTCCGGAGACTTCAAAGTGCGAGGATACATTGATAGGATAGGCAGGTGCGTAGCGCAACACAACTCAAGTTTTACAGTGGGATCCGCTGTACCTTGGTGGACTTGGAGTGCTTCTTGAGCCAGCCGTTCTGCAGCATGCTCAGGTTCTGGAGCACCAGCGTGAACAGCTTCTGGTGTTGCTGGAAAAGGTAATGTTGTGGTGCGTTACGTTAGTGCAACTGTTATTAGCAGGACACGAGTGAGAATCTTAGAGGAGAGCTTTAGAATCGCGTGTCACCACCTCCGCCACCCCCTTCACCTGCACTTTCGGACGACGCGAATAGTCAACCTGGCAAAATGGAAGTGTTACAAATGCAAGATGACGAACCTGTATGTCGATCTTGGGCTGCTCGGAGAAGGGCTTCTCGAAGAACTTGATGAGGACCTCGGTGATGGTGTGGCACACGTACTGCTCCAAAGCCACGCAGTTGGCCGTCAGCTTCTGCGTCTCGTTGCGGAACTGGAAGATCATGTACATCATAGGTCAAGAAAAAAAACGCGATGAACACATATCCATGAAAAACATTGTCACACTGTCAAAAAATGAGCAGGGAGACCTCACCGGTCACCAGAAATTTGAAAGGAAGGCAATTCGCACCTTCTGAATATCCCCCAGCATGTTGGCGAGTAGCGCCTCGATGTACTCCGGCTTGTACGCGTCCTTCATCTCCGCGTCCGTGTCGATGTAGCAGTGCAGCAGGAACTGCAGGTACGCCACCTTCACCTGCAAACACGAATCGATGGTCTTTGGACTGATGACAGTGTGGGTCAACGTTTCCAACGAGTTCTCGCCTCAATCAGGCAGACGGGCGATGTGACCACTCGCACTATGTGATCCATGGGCAGTTGGCTCGCGCACTTGAGCTCCGTGCTGCCGTTCTTGCCGCGAGTGCACATCGCGAGGAGCCTGCGAGGTATTTGTTGTTTGTTTCTTTGCTGTTTGCTGTTTCATACCTGACGAGCTCGATGTGGTACTTCAACGAGTCAGCATCCTCCGGTGCGTCAGCGGTGTCCAGTGGTTGCCGCCTAGAAAACAGTAAGTGTCTTACTTTGCTGAAGTAGATTTAAAACCTTATTTGTATTATCTTTGTCCACGTGTTGTTGTACAGTCGTTGTACTAAGTGTTTATTGTTTGTTGTGAATACATCTACATTGTTTGCCCACCTCATCATCTCGCATAGTCGCTCGAACGACGCATTGTCGAGGTAGAGCTTGCACACCTCGTCGGATGAACAGATCTGCAATATGATGCATTATGAAAATGTTGTCTTTTATAAGTGTTATTGTGACTATTATTATTATTTTTGTGTAATCGGAGCACATAATATATTTAATACTGTTTAATGCACATGGCACAGTGTCCTGATTATGTTCGCGATTTCGAAAAAACATTTGGTTTTTTACTGTGTACAGGCTATGGCTGTATAGTACCTCAAGTCACTGACCGCCCACGCTAAATGGCGGCCGCCTCAATTTCACATACAGAGCGTGACAGGGATGATAAATGGTGCGAGTGCGAATTGACTTTTTCCCGCTCGCCCTCTCTTCTCACTCTGCTATTGTTGCGAGGTCGTGTGGGCGTAGGGTGGTGCGCAATCACTAAACGGGTTCAAGATCGGCTAATAGAGGACACTGACTCTCTCCCTCTCTTTCTCCGGGGTATAAAACCCTGTCGTGAGAGGAAGTCAAAACAAGGACATGTGGTTTGCTGCGGTGATTGTATTACAGGCGATGCGCATTGCTTCCGGTAAGTGTTTTCACACTAATTTCACTATATTACTGTACTTAAGGTAGTCAAAATCAGTGTCTCTGCTCTTGTCCTTGTGGATATCAAGAAAGAAAAGAGTGGAAGGAAGCGCTACTCTCACATCGGATTACGGTATGCGTTTACACATACCGTAGCAGAATGAGTGAATTCTTTTTCAGGCCGATCCAAAACCACCGGTGTACCGAACAAAGGCAAGACCTACCTGGAGTCCCTACTATTCCTACGGAAAGAATGACAATTATTACAAGAGCTACTCATCTACACCTAACTACTACTGGACAACTACCACTACAACAACCGAGAGACCGGACGAAACACCCGACAACTATGAAAAAGGTAAAACCAGACATACGTTTCACAATAGTAATAAAACGTGATGTACATGTTTCAACCTAATAAATCCTACTTATACAAAAAAATCACATTCAGTTCCCTACTGCGGCATCTCGACGTCTCAAAGGGAGCAGGATTCATTCCTTCATCTTCACAATGCAATGAGGAGGCGGATAGCGAGGGGCGCATACTATGGCAATGGGTGGATCGGACCGGCGGCCGATATGCGACAAGTGGTGAGACAGTGTTCGAGAAACAAAAAAGTGGCAATTAGAAATATATGGCAAAATGTTATTACTCGTTTCAAACAAGATAGATTTCTGTGCTTTTAGAGCAGAATCTCTCACTGTTTTTTTCAGGACAAAAAAAAAACAGAACAAATGAAGTCAGTTGGTTGAATATGTTTCACTAAGCTCGTATGAACAACTCACTGCTACGTAACACATTTCATATTCTGAGTAACGAAAAAAAACTGTCAGAAGTGGTCGTGCTCGCTGGCTGAGTCGGCGCAGCGCCACGCCAATCGATGCGTGTTCCAACACTCCCAGACGAGGAGGAGCGGGGAGGGAGAGAACATCTACTACTGGACGGTGAGGGAGGTTCCTTTCTCTAACTCTCTCTCTCTCTCTCTCTCTCTCTCTCTCTAACCCCTCCCCTCTCAGGGTGCCCTTCCGAACGGGACCTCCACCTCTATCTCCTCCCTCGCCTGCTCCTCCTGGGAGGGCGAGTTCGAGGAGTACGGTCCGCCGAGGAGGAATCTAGTCTACGGCGGTGTGTGGGCGCACGCAACTGAGGTGAGAACTTGCCAAGCATGCACGTATTCGTGGGTCACACAGCGCTAGTTGAATGGTCAGAGGGTCGACCGCCAAACGTAGTTGTCAGAGCGGTGCTTGCAGATGGCGTACTCTCCGGTCTCGTCGATCGGCTGTGCCATCTCCCGCTGTCCGGGCGACATGCACCTGGTCGTGTGTCAGTACGACGCTATACAAATCAACAACAGAGAGTACTTCAAGCAGGTACGGTTCCGGTCTCGGAATTTGGGTTTCGTCGCGCAAGGATAGAGCGCTTGTGGATAGAGCGCGCTATCGTTGTGGTGCGGGTTCCAGGATAGTTTGACAGGATTTTTCTCTGTCATTCACTGTTACGTTTCACGTCCGCAATATAGGTGCCAGTCGCGACTTGTCGAATAATGTGACGTTGACCGCGGCTGCTATAAACTGATAAGTATAATATGATGAATTGGTGTAATAATGATTCAGGGTGCGGCATGCTCCAAGTGTCCCGAAGGAACGCGCTGTGTCGACGGGTTGTGCGCCTGATTGTGTTTGTACAGAGGTTGTAAATAAAACTTGCACATAAACAAGTGCACCATGGTCCTCTTATCCCTTATGTCTACACACTGTATGCATGTACGTTTCACAAGCGCTGTATAGTAAAGGCACGAGTTTTTGTAACAATTGAATTCCTTCGTTAGTCATAACACACGCAGCATGCATACAACCCAGAATGGAGAATTTAATAAGAGAACTAATTAATTAATAAAAAAAAGTCAGTAAGCACGTTGTCGTAAGCACGTTGCACGTTGTCCCCCCGACCCAACCAGCGACCCACACAAACTATGTAGATGTTCAAGATCGTGGTGGTTTCCGCGCCCATTGCAATCAACATCCATTGTATGTTCATCCCATACCCACTTCGTTGGCTCCATATCCGTTATACACACCATCCCATATCCGGACACATTGTCCCTCTCCCCCCCGCCCACCTCGTTGGCGACCTTCTCCTGGCTGCTCTCGATCTCCTTGTCGGCCACACACACAATGGACTGCAGGAACTCCAAGAAGATCGCGTTACGAGACTGAAAAACCGAATGTATCAGTCATATCAGTTAGGATTGGTATTCAGTCACACAACTCTGACACAGTGACAGTGACAGACAGCAGTTTAGTTTATACTCTGCGTCAGAGCGAGAGTTTTCGATCTACCTCGCGTGTGGTTCGAAATAGGTCCCATAACCGTCTGTCTCTCTTGTTTTGCGCGCTACTGCCAAAAGCTGACTCTCCATCTTTCCCTGATCTACCCCACAACCTATTGCGAGCATAGAACTATACTTATGACCGCACCTTGTTCTCGATGAGGTTGACGATGTGTCGGATGAGCTCCTCGGAGACGTTCTGCGACAGTTCGCGGTTGTTGCGGAAGATCGACACAAGGGTGGCCACTTCCTCCGCCTGAAAGGATACGTTACGCAAACACATACTCTTTATTTTATTTCTCTTCATTTCTATTTCTACCCCATCCATATCTGCCGTTTTCCAAGTTTCACTGTTTGCTTACTACTTACTATGTCGATTTTCTCACGTTTAAAAAAAAATCTATCTATCTATACGTTTCACTAGAATTTTATACGTATTATTCACACCAAACACTAATAGTTCTGTCATTGTCACACCTACGGAATCTTTTCTTAAAGTGGAAAAAAAAGAAAGAGAAAGAGAGAAAGGGTAAGAGAGAGAGAGAGAGAGAGAGAGAGAGAGAGAGAGAGAGAGAACGAGAGAGAGAACGAGAGAGAGAGAGAGATCCACCGTTTCCACCCGCAGCATTCCCTCCTTCGAGTCCTTCTCGATCGACACGAACTTGTGCAGACGTGACTGATTCTCCTAGAAAGAGAACGGGGCATGAGTGGGCGGGGCGTCAGTGGGCGGTACCTTGTTGTTCTTGCAGAAGCTGCGCATGAACTCGTGGGAGAGACAGATCAACTTCGGCATTTCCGTGTCGTTCTTCTGAAAGTTTATGTTCAGTAGTTGTAATTTGTAATACGTTTCACGTGTTATTGAAACTTGAAAGTGGTTTGAGATTTTTAATCTTCTGCTGACACGAAGTTTGAAAAAAAACAATAGTTCTCTCTGCCACTGCCAGACTGTCAAAGAAAACATGAGCAAAGAGACCCCAGTTTGTTCATAGTGTTTGTGGAGAGGGTAAAAAGTGAAACAACATGTGAAATGCCGAAATGTCACCTTGTCATACGGAATGGAGAGGAACTCGAGTACCACTTCGTAGACGCGCATATTCCGTAGCAGTTGCTGAAAACAGATTGTTTACTTGTTTGATATATTTGTTTACATCGAAGGAGTTGCTAATGATTATGTATTATTTGTTCACTTGTTTGTTTACTTGTTTACTCCCTCACCTGGTTCATGATATCCGGCCGCGCGTCCTTGTAGCACAGCTGCTTGATGCGGAAGAGGATCTGAATTGTCTTTTTTTTATTTTTTGTTGGAATACGACTCCTGCCACGCAGATTAAGTTTCGAAACATCTCAAGACACTTGAACCGGTTGTGATACTTACGTATAAAAAAGTTACAACAAATAAACTGAATAATTTTCCATGAATAGCGAAGATATTCCATGTTGGAATCAGGCTGATATTTAATATACTCGACGCCAGAGCGATAGTTTCCGATCTACCTCGCTTGCAGTTCGAAATACGGTGCCATAACCGTCTGCCTCTCTTGTTTTGTCCCACCGCGCGCAACTTATTGCGAGTATAGAACTTTGTTTCAACCGCCACCTGTCTGATGATGGGATATGCGATGAGGGGCGCGCGGTCAGAGAGCTCCTGCAGGGAGTGCGCGGCCTCGTCGCGGTCATCTCCCACGAGGAGCTGGAGAGGGACAGGGGTTAGAGGGCCTCTCTCTCTCTCTCTCTCTCTCTCTCTCTCTCTCTCTCGTCTCACCTTGTTCAGCAACTCGTAGCACTCCTCTCTGATCGATGGATAGTGCTGATCGAGGATGGAGATCTGAACGACAGATGAGTATCCGGTATATTGACATTATTATAGCGCAATTCATTTTAGACAGCAAGTGAAACGTATAACTGCACATTTGAACCAAACTTGAATTGCTATTTCGACTACGTTTCAAGCGCTGCACAAAACTACGATTACGTTATGTGCGTGATTAATTATCGATCGTCAACAGCTGAAAAAAACTCACCAAACTCTTCATCGAGTCATCATTGGAAAACGCCTTGGCCGAGTGAAGAGCCATCGACTCCAGCTCGCGCTTTGTCCTGAAAAGTTAGCCAATCGATAATCAATCGATAGCCCATCGATACGCACCCCCTGTCGCCGCCTTCGTCCTTGCTCGTGTCGTGTCGGTCGCCCCGCCCCCTCACCCACAGCTCACTCTTCTCGGTGAGGTTTTTCAGGATGAACAGATCACGGTCCACCTGAGTATCGATTGATTTCATTGATTTGATAAATCGAATTTCAAGGCAAATTCGGTTATGAACAAAGACCATTGGCAACTGAAAGTATATGGGTGTCGCGTGAAACGTGTGAACGATAAACATGCTAATACACAGAAAGTGAAACAATTGCGAAGACATTCGAAAGGATCACGTGAGTGAATTATAGATAGGCGAGTGAGTGAGAGAGAAAGCGAGAGAGAAAGAGAGAAAGAGAGAGAGAAAGAGATCCCTCTCCTTCTCACCTGTCTGTAGTTCTCGACGTCGTCGTTGCTGACCAGTAGCTGCACCTGTTTCAGATCATCCAACAGCTCCTGGTACTGCGTGAAGTGCCGGAACAGCACCTGTATCGATTTATTGATTTATTGTTTGGACATCGGTTTATCGATTCGCTTCATTGACCACCTTGAGGGCAATAGATGTGAGTGGCGGATAGTCGGACATGGTCATCTGTAGGAGAATCGCGAGAAGCAGCTGGCCTGAATACCGATTTATTGATTGATTGGTGAATGTGGGTTTAATTTACACAAGATAAGCATAAGACACGCAAGGTATTGCCTGGTTCGCTAGACACTCAATTTACAGTCGACATGAAACGTACGACACTACCAGTGTAGACAAAATCAAACACATCACGACAGTCATTTTACCGATAGCATCCGATACGTTGCAAGACCTGCATACAGCGTTGGCTATGTCGTAATAACAAGTTCTATGCACACTGAGCTTCGAAACATCGAAATCCTCATCCAATAGTCGATAATAATCGAAATGAATACGTCAATACTCAATACTACGTCTACATACGTCAGTACAACGTCATTGCTACGTCAATACTATCTCAATGACGCACCCTCGCCGCCGTCGAGGTTCAGCTCGTTCTCGGTGGACTGGAAGATCGAGTCGCACAGTTCCTTCGCCACGCGCTCGTTGATGTCTGCAAATCAAATCAAATAAACAATCAAACGTAAGTGTCTTCGGAATAGTACATAATTCATAGATGTCTACAATGCAAGGTGTGTAGATACGGGAATGAAAGTATAGCCGGTGTTGATATTACTTTCATCTACATACCTCGCTTGCTGCGTGAACCGTTGACTCTCCGTATTACTTTTATCTACTCGGATCTACATACCCCACAACAAGCGACAGAAGAGCTGTGTAACCATTTGCATTCATCAGTATGTTGATATTATAAAAGTTAACATGTTTTATGTTTTGTAACATACGCTTCAACCGAATGATACAAAAGACACGATCAAAAATTGTCAATTCGATGACGTTCTCTACAGAAAAATACAAATCCTAATATAACAATCATTCCCCCCCACTGACTGGCATTCTCGTTGAGGTCTCCGTTCTCATCGCAGGGAAACTTGTTCTTGAACCAGGAGAGGACGGTGGTGATACGGTAGTCACGACGGACGTCCATGATGAACTATAGAGATGGGGTAGAGAGAGAGAGAGAGAGAGAGAGAGAGAGAGAGAGAGAGAAGGGAGAGAGAGCGAAAGAGAGAGAGAGAGAGAGAGAGAGAGAGAAGGGGGAGAGAGCGAAAGAGAGAGAGAGAGAGAGAAGGAGAGAGAGAGAGGGGGAGTGGGAGAGAAAGAGGACACCCTACCTGCAGTATCTCAGCGACGATCAGCTTCGATTTCACGATCAGCTGTCGGCTTTCCTGGAAAAAATAATTCGAGAATCGAGTACGTTTCAGGCAGTGAATAAGGGAAATAGTGATGAGGGAAAGCTATAGTGATCTCGTCAGTCAGAAAACGAAAAATCCGCGATTTTCCGAATAAAAAACACTTTCTACATTCCTACATACCTTAGTGGCTGCTCCCTCCTCGAGCCCCCTCTTCTCGATCATCGACGGTCGGATCATGTCCGGAGCCACGTGACGGGTGCTGCAAGAATTAGGGACTGTACACAGAAATTCAACTCCGGCTGCTTCCCTAAAAACGTTTGTCCCGATTTCAGAATTTCTTTTTTTGTCATATTGATATCGCACGAAAAACTCGACCGCCGTTAAAGGAACAGTGGCGACTTATTTCTGCCACAACCTGCCACAACTCCTCATTTTCACACGAGCAAAACATTTGGCGCTGACCGGAATCGAACCCGCGAAGATCGGGGGCACAACGCAGTGCACATGCACTGAGCCAAGAAGCAAGTGACCGGGCGTTGTTTATTCGCGGTTATGTTTTTTCCGACCCCAGTTTTTGCAGTGAAGCGTTGGCGGGAAATTCAAATTTTGAGCTGCATTCTTGGTGGCAGAATCGAAAGTTACGCAGAATCGTCGTTCTTTTGCAAAAATTGCAAATGTGTTAGGATAATATGATTTTTAATAATACTCCGAGTCGAAAATAAGTCGCCACTGTTGCTTTAATTCGCGTACCGTAAAATTAGGGGATACCCTATACTACTCATGAAAAAGCCCCTAATAAGCCCCCAAAACCCTTTTACTCCAGTCCAACTGCAACTGTATCTCAGCCGCGTGTTTGATAAGACGGTGTTGCAAGGTTGCAATGCGAAATATATCCTATGCGAAACTATTTTTATATCTCGTCACAAGTACGTTGTCATTGTCAAAACATCCAGATAATTTCATTTCTGTTTTGAATGAAACTTATGTTTTTTTCTATGTATTGCCCGTTGTCAATCGTCATCCGTACATATTGCTGTGAATTGTATGAGAACATTTTACATTGAACATGAAGCGTATAAAAATGTTCATTTTGAAGAAAAAAACTCACCCCATCATGGATCGGGTCATTCTCGTGAGCACATTGAGACCCTGCTGCACTCCACTGGCTGGAAAGAGGGAGATGAGAGAGAGAGAGAGAGAGAGAGAGAAAGAGTGGGGGAGAGAGAGAGAGAGAGAGAGAGAGAGATAGCCACTGACTGGTGGGCGTCTGGGGGCTGCTGTCGACGATTGCGAGTAGATTCCTTGCCAGTCTCAGCAGGTGATCGAATGTGTAGAATCCGAACTGTGCCAGTGAACGCGCCAGTGTCACCATCTACAAGAATATGTACTCAATAATATATAGTCTAATCTTCAGAGTTCTGCTGCTAAACTTTTCGCTCCGTGCTCCGATTTCGATAGAGGACTGCCAAACTATAGCGTCGAGAGTTTGCAAGTTGTGGGGTGGGACGAGTGCCATTCCCGCGTAAGTAAGAAATGAAAGGTCTAGCAAATATCAAATTTAATCAGTTCATGTACAAACGGATTGCAGCATACGTATCACCACCGTTACTTGAACAAAACAAGCATGAAAGGTTAATTGCAGTTTTTTCCTTGTACTTATCAAAAAAAAATCCTACAACAAATTTCAGATGAACGTCAACAATGAGAAGGGGTGTAGGGATTATAGGGAATCACAGACTAACGCCAAAATTGCGTAAACCGTTAAAAGAAAAGAAACAGGAAGAAAGCGCGCACCTCGAATGTCAGCTTGTTCTTGTTGATGTCGTGTGCGTCTCCTGTGAGCACTGCTCCCCCGTCGCTGTGCTGCGCCCGCAAGGAGGACAGGTACTCGTCCACGGTGTGCAGCACCTGACAGAAACAAGGCATGAAGTATTGAGGCTGTTTTTTTTTAGGGCGTTTGTTATCTCGTTTCTAGTCCACTGTGTGGAGCACCTGAATGAACAAGAGATGAAATTATGATTTTGTTTTCATACGTGTGATGCTCAGATTGCGTCTGTTATTAGGTCGCTAGTATGAAGGACCTGTAGAGATGTTGCGGCTGTTTGTATAGCGTGGTTAATTCGTTCATAGACCACTGTATACTCTATGCAGCACCTGTTTGGTGAAATGATGCGATAAAATCTTGTAGCGGTTTCTTTTATGCTATGTACAGTACTATCCGTAAAAAGAAAAACAAAAAAGTTTGTAACTCGGGTAAATGAGAAGATTAGTGGCCGGAGAGTATGTAATCGATGATGCCGGATTCAGCTATCCAGTTAGTTTTTCTCTAACAACTTTGCGATACGGAGTAAAACCACTCACAGTTTGCCACAAGTTTGAAATGATGCCACCTGGATGTTTGCATTCGTTTGAGAATTTGCATGAAAACTACTCGCCCCTGAGAGGCTAGTCCATTTCTCTGGTCGCCATTTCTCGAGAATCGGTCGTGCTGACCGGTGATCGAAAAGGAGAGAAACATAGTGAGAGATAGAGAGACAAAAAAAAGTGAAGAAATACTATTGGATGGTTTCTCGCCAACACTGAAACGGCGCCGTCGTGATCTGGATGGAGAGATGAATGAGAAGCGTTCTCGTCGCCTGACATATGACGATGAAGAAGAAGAGTACATTCGACAGAGGAGAGAACATCGACACGACGCAGAACAGAGCAGGAGCAGCAGCGTTGAGATTGTTGTCTGCCTCTCTTTTTCTCCCTCGTTTCTCTCACTGTGTCTCACTCTCGATCATCACCAGTCAGCACGACCGATTCTCGAGAAATGGCGACCAGAGAAATGTACTAGCCTCTCAGGGGCGAGTAGTTTTCATGCAAATTCTCAAACGAATGCAAACATACAGGTGGCATCATTTCAAGCTTAACTAGTGGCAAACTGTGAGTGGTTTTACTCCGGATCGCAAAGTTGTTAGAGGAAAACTAACTGGATAGCTGAATCCGGCATCATCGAATACATACTCTCCGCGGATACCAGCCACTAATCTTCTCATTTACCCGTGTTACAAACTTTTTTTGTTTTTTTTTGAAAATTTTCTAAAATTTCAAAAAATTGGCACTTTTTACGGATAATACTGTACATAGGGAGAGAGAGAGAGACGAGAGATTTTTCTGTACCTATGAGGGCAAGGTGCAAATTGTATTTGTTCTGTTATTACTTTTCAGATTGCGGATATATAATGCAATTGTTTCAAATCATTTTTTTAAACTATGTTGAATAGGTGAAACGTATGCGATGGTGTGTGTTTCTCTGAAAATTTCTTTTCAATCAGCGTCAAGTTATGTACGTTTCAGCACTGTGACTAAACCAAATATAGTGATCTGTTTGCAATGGGTGACACGTTTTGGAAGAAACACATAAATATATGGCTGGATAGATATGGATATGATTATGTAAACCAAAAACCTCTCTCTCTCTCTCTCTCCTCTCTCTCTCTCCTCTTCCTCTTTCTCCTCTCTACTCTACACCTACCTCTCTCTACCTCCTCTCATGTCCTCCTGCTCTCTCTCTACCCTCTCTCTCACTCAGATCACCATGGTCTTCTCCAAGGAATTCTCCTTCCTCGTTCTCTCTGTTCTATCGACTCTTCAACCCGCACCCTATCTCGTGCAATTTAGGCATTTAGGATGTACGATTCGACATTATTGCGAATTGACAGTTGTATAATGTACATACGTGTTTTCTCACCTTGTATGTGAGTAGCAAACGTACACACCTACACAGTGTTATTGATCTGTTCACAATAAAACTTCTCTTCATTCCCGCTCACCTTGTGTCCCTGCCTGTCCCCCATCCACGTACTGTATCTACTGTATCTACCCTCCTTTTTCTCAGTTCATCATGGATGTATAGGTTCTCCTTTCTCCTTTCTAATCAAAAAGTGGCAGGGCTGCCGCAGGAGCACTGTGTTCCTGCGGGAGACATGCCACTCTTTTCCTGTGTTCTCCGTCCCTCTCACCTTGTGTGCTATCGCATCCCCGACCCGCACCCGCCCTCCATCCACGTATCCCTCCACAGTCCGCGTCTGGTAGCTGCAACGCCTAGATGGGAAAGCGGATAGGAGAGAGAGAGGTTAGAGGAAATATATGTTATCATACTTATTAGAGGTATATGTTATCATACTTATTAGAACTCTTTAGTTACTGGTTGTTAGAGATGGAAAGTGGGGCGGAACCCGAACCGCACCTCTTGATTGATACGGTCTCGGGAATCTCCCTCCACAGTCGGGCGTGGCGAATGGCGGAGAGGGGAGAGCCGCGCACCTAGGGAGGAGAAGTAAACAAACAAACAAGCAAACAAGTAAATAAACAAGTAAGCAACTCACGACGTGCAGATGGAGCATGAGGCGGGCGAACGAGGCGCGCAGGTGGTGCGGCAGACGGTTGTCCGACATGCACCTGGAATGTGTGTTTGATGCTACTTTGACAAAAAAAACAGTTTTCAATGTTTCAATGTGTATCATTGTGTTCGACATTCCCCGTTCCTCGACAACTGTTATGTGTTATGTTTGCGACTCTGAAAACATTCTCATACATCGTTATTGGTTATTTGTACTGTACGTTTCAGCGATTTCATTAAAGAACCTCACAAACGTATCAGATCTCTTCCTCTCTCGCCTTCCCCACTTCTCCATTAAATTGATTGCTTAAGCTTAGGCTTAAGCTTAGCCTTACAAGCAAATGGCAACAGGTCACAACTCGCTATGTTTTGATGGAATCTTGTAGGCATGCCCCATACCAAGCCCTAGTCAAAATTAAAAATCTCGAAGAGCACCGGAAGTGCCTTAATTAAGCACCTTAAGTTTACATGCAATTTCGTGCGCGATAGATCATTGCGCATGCCATCCCGAAATGCGGTCAGGGAAACAACGGTTCGGCGGCCTAGTGGCTAGAGAGCTAACTCGTAATAGTGGTGATCAAGGTACGGTTGCAAAACCTTTTGTCAAACTTGAAACACATTTTTGAATCGCAAGTCCTCACATGATAAATGAAAAATGAATGAGTTTCGATCTTCACTTGGTTTCTCTATTCTTACATGCACTATTAGAGTATAAATGGACTGCGGAGCAGAAGATTAAGTCATCCTGTCATCAATCTTCAAAATAAAGCACACGAGAACCTTTAAATAACTCAAATAATAACTCAAATATATGAAACTACATGAACATTAACTAATGAAAGCCCTCGACTGACTTGAGTACGAGCTCAGCCGTAATGTTTTGATCATGTTTTTTGTTGCTTTAGAATAAACACGAAAGTCTTGGACTGACTTGAGTACGAGCTCGGCCGGGAGCTCGGCGGATATGTTGAGTAGTCTCTTGTCGAGCGGCGGATCGATCGCCAGGTACTGCTGCTCCTGACACATCTGCGCCAACAGATCCAGCTGGTGCCTGGGAGGGTGGAATGGTTAATTTAACCCGGTTCAATTAACCTCCTTGGTAAAACTGTGATTCTGGAGCAATCATTCAACCTACTGGTTTGGTAATGAGTGATTTAACTATTCGTTTAAAACATCATCTTAACATTATACGTACCTGTAGTAGTCTAGCTCCTCCTCTGCGTCTCTGCTCGTGCGCGACTCTGCCGCCACTTCCACCAGCGGACGCATCTCGTCCTCCAGAAAGCCCACGCACACCTCGTCCTCCACCTGATCACAGACTCTAGTCGTTTCACTCTCACATTCTCTCTCTCCCTCTCTTTTTTCTCTACTCATCCTCTATCCCAGTTTTGTTTTACTATTTCATAAAACATTCAAAAGAAAAAGCGAGCAGCGCTTGCAATGGGAAGGACTCAGTTGAGATATGTAAACCCGGCGCGTTTTGCACTCGGCGCGTCTCCATAACGAAGTGGTGAAAGGGATGAAGGAGTTCGATCTGCGGGGTGCGAGTTGTTGCCTTTCGGTGCTGGTCACATTTGCTGGCCGCTTGCACACCGGGGAGTGCCGATCGGGGTGACTCCCACGGTTCCCCGACCTATTTTTGTAAGCCGTATCGGGAGCGCTACCGGTGCGGCAATCATCTCTCTGTCTCCGTCTTTCCCCTCTCTCTCTCCCTCTCTCTCTCCCTCTCTCTCTCCCTCTCTCTCTCCCTCTCTCTCTCCCTCTCTCTCTCCCTCTCTCTCTCCCTCTCTCTCTCCCTCTCTCTCTCCCTCTCTCTCTCCCTCTCTCTCTCCCTCTCTCCCTCCACTCACCACCCTCGTCATCATGAGGATGCCTCGATTCTTCTCCGACAGCACCGACGTGCAGATGAGCTCCTGTATCTTCTTGTTCGCCTCGCCGCGACACACGCACAGATCGGCCAGATAGTCCAGGAATCTGCGATTGATTTATTAAATGGTTATATTATCAGAGAGAGAGAGAGAGAGAGAGAGAGAGAGACATCGGCCACCCACTTTCCGGTGCGGTTGTTCCTGACGAGGTCTACGAACGTCTCCACGTGTGCCTCCTTCACGTACTTCTCCAGCAGCTTCGGGTTGTTGTGCAGCACTGCTGTCATCGTGTCCTCCGCCATCAGATCGTACCTGCAGCGTTTACTTGTTTACTTGTTTACTTATGTTGTTTTTCACGCAATATAGTATTTCCTTCAGAACGTACCAAGGATGTTTATTTTAACTTTTGTGTATTCATGAGGTTGATTACATTAGGTTCATTACTTTTCGAAATGACGTCTGAATTGGTATGTTGCTTCAAGCTGCTCTCATAACGTCTTTACGAAACGTATGTCATGAACACGTTCAACTACATTTCGGAAATATGAGAAATGAGAGGCTTCTGAAACGTCTCCCACCCTATCTGTTCCTGGATCTGTCCGAACTTCTCCGCGAGGAACTCCTGATTCTTGCGGTAGCCCACCTGAGAGTACCTGAATATCGATCGATTATTGATTGAATGTCTATCGATTTTTCTCACCTGAGCAGCGAGTAACACAGCTGGAACATGTTCTTGAACACTTCGTTTCTGAAAAAAAGAAAAAATATGATGCACCTCTGGTTGCATACTACGTTTCAAACTTGCGATAAGGCTATGAAACAACCCAAGTTTAGTTCAATCGCATCCCCTCATTATCTGCGTAAGTGAGACAACACATATCACATAAATCAACTATAGACAACTATTACTAAACACATATAGATGAATGTATTATTTAAATATAGATAAGTGCATATAACGGACCGCTGGTTGCTGAGCTCTCTGGGGGACTCGAATAGAGGGCCGAGCTCCATGGTGCCTTGGCGGGGCATGAACGGAGCCTTGAGCAGCTTGAACACCTGAAGAGAGGGGTGAGAGAGAGAGAGAGAGAGAGAGAGAGAGAAAGAGAAAGAGAGAGAGAGAGAGAGAGAGAGAAAGAGAGAAAGAGAGAGAGAGAGAGAGAGAGAGAGAGATTCTTGACTAAAAATGATTTTTTTGCTGATTTTTCATCAAGCTTCTCACATAACGTCTTTTCGAAACGTCTGACATCAACACGTTACATTGCAGGAAAGAGTTGGAGAGATTAAGAGATTGGTAATGAAAACATATAATGAAAGAAAGGGATAATACTGATGGAATGAGATTCTTCACATGAGGAGAGAGATCCTCCTACCTCATCCAACACCTCCTGTTCTCTCAGAAGCTTCTGTCGATCTCTGGACGGAGAAAAGTCCACGATCTTCAGTGGATCCACCTATAAAGGAAAGTTTCGTTGATACGTTTCACTTCTACAGTTTCTATACATCTTTTTATCGCATCTAGCCGCGCTATCGGTCCACGCAAGACCATTCCACAGCGCGATTCGCGCGGTTGGAGGTCTGATTTTATGAAAACGAGGGTCATTGGCAAATCAAATGAAACAGAGTTCTCCAACTTTAATACTTTAATTGAAAATAACTCCGTTCAAAAATTTTGTAATTATTTGAACTTTTCACAGGAGATGTGCAAGGGGAATTGTGAGAATCGCTTGAAATTCGTTTTTTGTTTACGTCTCACCATGTGGTTTCGGGTATTGGTGACGAAGTAGATACACTCAATGAGAAGGTTCACGATCACACTAAAACAGATTATGTACATTAGTGAAGTTACTATTGTCGTTATTGTATGTATGTATTCTCGAAACACTTGTTAACAAACCTCGTCCGCAAAGCCTAACTGTGTACAACTCATTTTTTATAACTCTAATTACTAAACAAACGTCGCACACTTTTTTTTTCGAGAAAATTGCAAATGTGCTGCACATTGGACCAATGGATTAGTGGTTGATGAGTTCATTTGCCATTACCACGCTCTCTCTCTCCCTCTCTCACTCTCTCTCTCTCTCTCTCTCTCTCTCTCTCTCTTCCACACTGTCAGAATTATTACCACTTCTCATCGATCACTGTAATTCATGCCGGATATTCAAAGTGTAAAAAAAAAACTAATAGCACGTCAAACACATCTCTCATTAACATTCGTCTCAATGATATACCGGAAAGGTCGCTTTCTCGTGTGCGCTATATATTATGCATATTACGTCAAAAACATCTTTTTTTATTAGTCAAAAACGCAGTTCGTGTTTTTAATAGCACGTAATGTTATCTGTTTATCGCCACGAAACATTCTAGTGTCGTGTCACGTATTTTAAGGTTTTCTCTATTTTCCAATTCGTCAATTTAGCTTTGTCCTTTGTCTACAGAAAGCAAACATCGTATAATCGTGTTGTGCACTCTCTTCAATAGTTAAGTATATGACTTTTCTGCATGACTATCCTTATTTTCGAACTTTCTCTCTCCCTCCCTCCCTCTCTCTCTCTCTCTCTCTCTCTCTCTCTCTCTCTCTCTCTCTCTCTCTTTTTTTTTTTCTCTCTCTATTCCCCCCTCCCTCCTCTCTCTCTCTCCCCCCCCTCACTTCAGTTCCTCCTTGTTGCTGCTTTTTCCCTCTTTGATCTGTGCTATGAATGTCTTCAGTGCCCGGCACGCGTCGTTCGCAAAGTCCAGGTCGCGCACCTCAAAACATTGTGTATTTAAGTAGTTACATATGACTTATTACTCATACATTCATGTTTATTCCGTTCGTCGTCCGCAAAGCCGCGAACCTGCGGTCTTTTTGTTGTTTTGACCTTTTTAGCAGGGAAACAGATATGGACTCCGAAGGGATACGTCAAATTAATATTAAAGTGTTCAATTTATTATGAGATCATTGCGAAACGTATTCAACTTTTTATTATAAAAAGTGATATAGAGCGGAAAAAAGTGTGTGTGAGAGAGAGAGAGAGAGAGAGAGGGAGAGAGAGAGAGAGAGAGAGAGAGAGAGAGAGAGAGAGAGACGCCCCTACCTCATGGGGCGACACTGGCAGTAGTGCGAACGACTCCTTGGCGCTCTTTTTATGCTCGCACACCACTCGAACCCAGCCCTTCTCCGTCTTGCTGGAATGAAGCAAATCATAAGTCGTATCCTCACGTGTTTGTGTTATCCACCTATCATTTCCTTCTTGTTAGAATTAGGTATACCAGATTTTACTCTATTTTCTACTCTATTTTCTATACTGCTTCTGAAGCGCGGATTGTACAATCATGTTGACTTCACATATACAACATGCCCGAAACGTAGGCGGTGTTGAATGTGTTATTTTGTTCGTCAGTGGTTTCTTTGATCATACTACATATAATGGATCTGGCATTAACTCGTCTAAAATTCGCTGCGCATAAACAGCACATGCGAAACGTAATAGTGAATACACAGTAATATAAAAACATAATACGAAAATGCCAAATATGAAAGCACACACCTGCTATAGTACAGGTTGGTCTTCTCGGTGGGGTTGGTGGCGTGGACATAGGTGCCAGTGGCAGCATGCACCAGGTGAACGAACGCCTTCGTCGGAATCTCCTTCGACTGCAACTTGACAATACTCAAAACAAACAACAACAACAACAACAACAACGCACCTTTCCGACAATCGGAGTGCTGTTCTGTATGGTGAAGAAGAGGTTCTCATCTGCCTCCGGGAAGTCGGAATGCACAGGGACAAGCACGTGCGAAGAGGAGGCGATCGACTCGAACGGGTGCAGTTCTGCGAGATTTTTGATCGAGTTATCGATTGATTGACTCACCTGGAATGTCTCCGAATCCGTTGGCCGGCACTGGCAGGTAGTCGAGACCTTTGGTCCTAGAAATTACGTAATGTAATAATATCACAAATAAGTACAAGAAATAAGTTGGACTAGTGCCGTGGTCTTTCTTCGACCCTTCTTAATCGAGAAGCTACCTTTACTTTTACCTATTACAAATTACAAACACAACAACTCACTTGGTTGCTGCGAGACTGGCCCGGCGTCCTCCGCTCTTCTGTTCCTTCCTCTCCAGTGGAACGACAGTGAGGTACATGTCAGTCGCCAGATGCTTCAGCCGGTAGAACGGCCCCCACTTGGCATTCCACTTGGCTGAGCCGCCGCGGTACGCGAGATCGCGAACCACAACCTAGAGGTGTTTGAAACATTACAAGTTTAGTTAGGCTTGACCTTTACTCTACTTCATGAATTGTAACAGTAAACATTGGTGGGAATTCATTGCTCACGGGCATCATTCTTCAAAGAAAACGTATGCGTGAAACGTACGCGCACCTGTATCTCCCAGAGTGCTCGACTGGAAGTGGCATCGGCGGCCGACGGGCGATTCGTCATTCGCAGAAACACCTGACACCACGTTACGTTTGGCCTTTACGTTTCATGATATTAACAAAACAGTTTTAGCTATTACTGTTGTACTGTTCAATCGGTTCTTTCTTTGTGCTCAATATAAAAAAAAACACTTACCGTATCCTGCTCGGTCTTGGGTACCGTATCCAGGGTGAGGAAGGTCTGCTGGTCGGCGTGGAACAGACGCACCACGTCACCCTGAAAGGTTACGGTGCTTTGAACGCGGGCTACGGTAGTCGTACCGATTTGACAATATCCGGCTGGTTCTCGTTGAAGAGGAGGAACATGTAGATGGTCCACTCGGTCGGCTCGTTCAAAGCGTTCACCTGTAAACACGATGGAGTAAACAAACAAACAACAAACAAACCTCCGCACTTGTCGAATGGTCCGGAAGGCGTTGCATCGAGAGATGCAGCTGCGTCTGAAATGATGTCGCTCAAAAGAAGTACAGATCGAAACCTTTAATATCGACATTTCCTTAGTAAAAAAGTTATAACACAAAAAGTGCTCACCTTGGTGTGTGATGAGACGATGGAAGAGGTGGCAGAGTAGGGAATCAGCGAAACCTTGTTACCAGTCGCCACCTATATAACTTAATTATAGCGCCTCTAAGTAAGTCAAGTGTTCCCAAATGAAGACTGCATGAGATTAGCGTCGCATCATCAACACCAATCTTGTGATGTGAAACGTATGGAAACGTATGGGAAACGTATGGGAACGTACCTGGTCCCCGATGGCGTTGTGCTTGTACGCGGGTTCGATGACGAACCAGCTGCCCTCGTTGCCCGCCCGGTCCAGGTAGACCTATAGGAGGAGGCTAATGGATATGGCTATGTGTTGAGCGTGGGCCGGGACCAGGAGGTAGGTAGGTAGAAAAGAGATATACGAAATATTGCGGAAGAATTGGAAAACACAACTGCCTGGCAGATATGTTTCTCGTGAAACGTCAACTAGGACTCGTTGAAAAATGTCAGATGGATGTAAGATCCAGTACATAAATAATCAAACAGCATATAGAATACCTTCATGGCGTTTCTCTCCTGTTTGGCTGGCGAGTTCTTCTGCACTGTGAGATACTTGTCAGACTTGACGTGCAGCAGCTGATAATTGAACATGTTGACAGGTACACGGAGAAAGTGAACGAGTGAGCACACCAACAGTTGCATTTACAAGAATTGTTGTAAATACAATTGTTTTCACAATTGTTAGAGAGGTGACGATGTTAGGATAGCTCCGATGTGAGAAAGTGCTCTGTGCAAAAGAAAATCAGTCCGCTATCGTCCGCTCGATTGATACGCACTGATTCTCTTCCGCACAAATTCGCTTTCTCACATTTTTTGCATCATATGTTTTGTGTGTCTGGCATAGTGTAAACTATAATTGATTAGCAATTATTTTTACCTGCACAGTCACACCGTAGTGTATCACGTTTCCCAGCGTTTTCCTTGCTTCCAACTCGTTGTACTCCTTCTCCTGAAACGTTTTTGAACTTTGTTTATTTTGATTACATTCCCTTTTTGTTTTCCTTGTGTACCCTCTGGTTTATGGGGCCAAGTTAGCTTCAAGAACGTATAATGAGATGTATTCAAAAGTGCAGTCTAACAGTAAAATCTTGAGCGAATTTTCCTCATTTTTCTTTTGTTTTCATACAGACAGTATTCACAAAAGTGTGCTCATTCCTTCGAAAATCAGAGTACACTCTTTGTTTATGTAGGGGGTCCAAGCTGCCCGCGCGCGCTGATTTTGCGCACGTTTGGGTATTCGTGCGCACCGCGCGCAAAACTCAAAACTGTGATGCGCCCTTTTCAGGAAACTATTTTCAGATCATGATGGTTCGAATAACACCTTGTTTGCCAAAATCGGTGAACATATTTTTGTAATCGCTCTAGTGATATGCTAAAAGCTCGTACAGAGATGATCTTTAGTTCAAAACATGCGTTATGATTGTGTCCACCCTGCTGTCCGGTTTAGCATATCAAAGCAATTGATAGCGCATCAGAAAATCACAAAAGGTGATTGCGCTCATCCACTCTCACGACTGTCCGCCGTCTGCCTCTCTCGAGAGCGCGCGCTCTCTGCGCACCCTCTCACTTTCCCGCGCGATTCGAGTAGTCGATAATCAAGCAGCCGGTAGGAGTGATAGGGCGAAAAAGTGGCCATTTTCGTCGCGCAAAGAAAACGCCATAGAAGGAATACGGTTGAGAATTTTGGAAAACAAATGTGAAATATGAGACCATACACACATCAGACAATCAAATGAGCCTAAGTGGGTCGGTTTTGACCAAGTTGAAAAATCAGCTTGGATCCCCTATGTTTATGATTATGGGTTCGTCTTCCCAGGTGAAACCGGTATTTGACTTTTGAGTCGCTGGGGTAACATGTTGTGGATAATACTCTATTACACATTTGGAACAACAATCAATTATTGATGATCCCTTGTGGAATGACTCAACTTGCTGTATAAGAATGTGCGATGAGGGAGCTGATTATTCTTTTTCCTACGACGTGTTGCTTCTTCCATTCTCACATTAGTTTCTATGCGCTGCTTACATTGTTATCTGATTCTGATATCTATCTATCATTGTTGGTTCACTTCCTTCACTACTTCACTTCCTTGCTTCCCTTGGATGTGTATTTTTTTTTGCTCTCTCTCTCTCTCTCTCTCTCTCGCTTTCTCTTTTTCTCTTTCTCTCTCTCTCTCTCGCTTTCTCTCTTTCTCTCTCTCTCTCTCTCTCTTTCTCTCTCTCTCTCTCTCTCTCTCTCTCTCTCTCTCAGCCACCCACCTTCTCCGCAGCGATCCGCAGCTTGTTGATCATCTCCTTATCAAAGCTACTTTCTCCGGATTGAAATCTAGAACAGTTCATTTCTGTGTAGTCATCACATTTATTTCTACCTCCTCTGTTCTGTCCAGTACTGTTTCTGTGCAGCGTATCGGTTCACTGGACATACCCGGAAGAGACAGTCTAAATAAAGGAGGTAAGGATAGAAAGAGAGAGAGAGAGAGAGAGAGAGAGAGAGAGAGAGAGAAGGAGAGAGGAAGGAAGGGAGAAAGAGAGAGGGGGGAGAGGGAGAGAGAGTAGTTCTCGGTAAAATTCAGGTTAATTATCAGTGGACTCTCTAGGGTACTGAGAACGGAGATCACAAGTCATCTAACTAAACCTCCAAGGAGTTAATTATTCGCACACGCAAAACTCTGCTATTTTTGATACTATTTTCCCATTGCTGCAAGTTTACAAAACGAAAATCACTAAATCTTAGATCTCAAAACAAATAGACATCATATATTGACAACAAACTAGTCTGGTGAGTGATGTGAAAAGCTGTATTCTGACTGGACAGTGGATAGAGAGAGAGAGAGAGAGAGAGAGAGAGAGAGAAGAGGAAGAGAGAGAGGGAGGGAGGAAGAGCGACATGCCTACCTCTGAACTTCTTGGGTGGGCTGTCCGGCTTTCCATCTCCGATCTCCACGATGCAACGATCATCGACAAGACTGGAATCCTTATCATATAATCATTTTTTCAACGATTTGACATTGCATGTCAAGCGTTGTTTCCTTTAATTGCACCACAACATATGTCTGTTCTGTACCAGAACATTTTTTCCGGGTGACCAAATTACCCTCTCTAATAGCACCGATGTTCTAATGGATTGTTGTTCTCTGGTCGTTCTATAGTTATTCGGTCACTCATTTCTATTCTTTTGTTCTCTCTCTCTCTCTCTCTCTCTCTCTATCTATCTATCTCTCTCTCTCTTCCCACGCCCTTCTTCATTTCCGTTGTTGATAGGAAAGTTGTATATTTTCGAAATCTATACTTCCATTAAGTAGGTCTATTTCACTTCACTCCAATATTGTTCATTAGTTCCTTATTGAAAATAAGCAGACGTGCCAAAGTCATACAATTATGCAGTGTTTTATGAGTATAACATTCAAACCTGCTCTATTCTAGCAGTACCAATTATGTTGCATCATTTCCGTGATTTTAGCTAGCATGTTCCACGCACAATTGCGACCTGCATTACTGTCATCCACCTGTATTTATCTCTTATTGCACGAAACTTTTCAATGAGTGAAACCAATAGTATGCAAAATGAAAGATACATTCTGACCCGAGTGTGGATAGGAATCCTTGGTGCTGAGGGCTGGACTCGGCATAGAGAGAGATGATATCGCCCATATGTAGAAGCGAAGCCGCGCCACCCTGAAACGTATTATTTTTTTAACTTATTAGTTATTACAACCATAAATGTGTGTTTTGTGTTTATACTAATGTAGGAGTTTTTTTATCCATACTGTCCTCGTAAAATGCACAAAACGTCAGGCTTAAATGTGGAAGAAGAGACAATTGCAGTTTTCAATTGCACAACCTCAAGTGCCTCTCTGCAAATTCTAATTACGTTCTCTAGAGTCTCTAGAGAATATTACATCACCGTAGCATTACCCTCTCCTCTAACACCAGTATTTTACATACGTGTTGGAATTACCGACAATCTCTTTGCTTCTGTTGCGTTCTTCGGATATATCCCAGAAAGGATAAAATCGATAATGATTCGATGTCTCACCTCGCTTGCACTTATCATGTTCCGCACACTTCCGGTGGCGAAAAGCCCGCCTCCGCCTGAGGCAAACGACATGGTTTCTGAAAATGCGAGTGAATCATTGAATCAGAAGAACACTGTGATTTCACTCTTCATGCACTTATGTAATCGGCATCTAGAAATCTATAATTTTATCAGATTGAATACAAATTACTGGTTTACTATTCACAACCTTCCATCAGTCACTCTCGGAAAACAAAGGAGACGCCTCATTTACATAGAATATAAAACGATCACTCATTCGATCCAAATATTCATTGTCAGTTGACAGTAATCCTCTCTATCTCTATTTTTTCGTATTATTAATCACATTCGCGTCTAGTTTTGTCTCGCGTAAAATCGTCTAACAAGCGTAAAGTAAAGTTTGATGTCTTCAAAGAATCAAAGTGACCTCAAACTTTATGTTGATGTTGGTAAATACTAATGATAATGATATGCTATGATATGACTAAACATACACGTAGCGGCGGATCGATATGGGGGCGAGAGCTGAGACGCGGCGAATATGAATAGAGAGTGGTGGTGGTACAGAGATCTCACCGGGCCCACAGCCGGAGACTGATAAGAAATCGATGCACGGGGCTCTCGGCGCCCCAATAATTTCGCATGAATCACGTGCTGTTAATAATTATATGACGATCCCATCAATCAACGTGCGCATGGAAATTGCCGATCAGGATACAATCAAAATAAACGGAACCAACAATGTAATGTAGGTAATAAGGTACCAACCGTCTTCCTTAGAGTCCTCGGTGCATCGGCGGTAGACGAAGCGTCGTTCGGCCAATGGAGACGATGGCGACTTCATTGTAGGATTAGAGACAGTCACATCGATTGGAGGAATACACAATGCTCGAATGTGCGGGGAGGGGAGATGTGATTCACGTTGACGCGCTTCGGAAACACAAAACAAAAGCGAGAGTGATTGAGTCAAAGTCTGAGAGAGAGAGAGAGAGAGAGAGAGAGAGAGAGAGCTGGACAATGAGCAAAGATATAACTTGACAACTTGCGGTGAGGAGAGAGAATGTGGGTGAGTAACAAGTGATTACTGTCCGGAAGGGACCCCCCCTCTCTCTCTCTCTCTCTCCTTACACAAACATACAACTCCCCCGCCGTCTGTCGCAGACAATTGTCATAATATCAAAACTCAAAACATCATAATTCGAATGTGCGTAGGTGTCAGAGATTGAGTATGTGCGGTGCATGATATGAATCGATCTCGAGAACAATTAGCGATTTCTCCGATCGATGCGGGCGACACATCCGAGATGGGAGAGAGAGAGAGAGTGTGTGTGTGTGTTCGCTGTCTCTTCTCTCGACAGGAACAATGCGATCCGAATACGCGATAAAGACGCTTGGCACAGTGCGTGCTTGCCGTGAGTGTGACACGTATAAATACACTAACCTTGCATCGATAACTTAAATTCCTCGAATTTTTCCATAAATCTGCGCGATACACACTGTTTTGAAGACACACCCACATAAAAACGATAAGAGAGAGAGAGAGATATCGATACTATGATATCAGAATCAGACCCGCGAAAACCCGCGGAGCTATAAAGTCTGCGTGACAGACAGGAAAATGAATGATGAAGAGACTGTCAGGACAAGAATAAGGAAGAAAGCGACCTATGAACACTTACCTCGAACCATCAATCTTCCCAGTATGCGAACACTAGAAAGAACAATGCAAACACATTCTCGCAGTTCCGAGAGGCAGATTCTCTCTCTCTTTCTCTCTCTCTCTCTCTCTCTCTCTCTCTCCCTCTCGCGGTGAGTCGTCGTGGGAAAATGACACGCGCTTCCGATTCCCGACGCCATATCATCATAATAACAATAAAAGTTTGTGAAATCATCATAATTCACTTGTAAGAAAGGTGTGAAATGCTCGCAGACACCACCATCTGACTCGCCAAAACGCAAACAAGACAGCAAACATACATGAAAGAGAGCGCCCCAGAAGAGGTGCGAGAATAGATCGCAAATGATATACGCGCAAGATATCGTAAAAGGAAAGGGAGAGTGCGAGAGAGAGAGAGAGAGAGAGAGAGAGAGAGAGAGAGAGAAAGAGAGAGAGAAAGAGAGAAAGAGAGAGAGAGAGAGAGAGAGAGAGAGAGAGATAGATCAATGATGCCTATCACTGCGATCATTTCACCCCTGTTCCCACGCCACTCTATGAATTCGGAATTAGAAGATCAAAGGTATAAGATGCGCTTGATCTGTTTCTCCAACATGGAACAAAAAACGCAATTCAACATCTGTTCGGACTAATCCCGCAAACAAAACACGACCTCTCGGCAATCGGCACAAAGTTTGAGAGCCGCGCAAAAACGACGCTGAGTGAATCGATTCACATTATTCAAAGTGAGCGTCACACACAGAGAGAGTCTTTTCGCGTCAATCGAATCGAGATCGAGATCGATTTCCGATTTTCTCCCTCTCCCCCCCCTCTCTCTCTCTCTCTCTCTCTCTCTCTCTCTCTCTCTCTCTCTCTCTGTTTGATACCTTGACGCGAGGTGGCGTCGGGACGTAAGCCGCTTACGTCGCGCGCGCACATACAACCGGAAACTCGCATGCACATGCACATACGCAACTCCCGAATAAGAGACAAACAACAACATTTGCATGCACACTTTTTCGAATTGATAGAAACAGAAGCACAAAAGGCTGAATTGATATCGGGAGCTCTGTGAACTTCGCATAAAACGACTGGGATCACGTTGATACTATGGGCGCAACCGGTTTTCGAACAGCCACCTCGTGAGAGAGAGCTGCGAGAGTGAGCGCAGAGGGAGAAAATATGCGGATAGTCAAAACAACCACTGACCTCCCATCGAACTTTCTAAGACGCTTAGAATGTTTGTCGACTGTCTTTTTGCAAGATCGTACTTACAAGCAACTGTAAAAAAACCGCAACTCGCAGACGCTAGTTTGTGGAGATACTCATACAAAAGTCAAGATCATTTTGTTCCTGTGGGAGGACTTCGAAAAGGAAATTAAAACTTATTGCGCCGCAAAGTTTGAATTATTGAGTTTTTTTATAATCCTTACACGTTTCTGTTTCACTTTTGGTCTAAATGACGTGATCGGGAGTCCAATGCGAACTCACACTCTTTTTCGTAGTCATCGTGATTCTGACACTGTGAAATCTGTCATACGCAGATCCCCTCTCTCTCTCCTCTCTCTCTCCTCTCTCTCTCCTCTCTCTCTCTCTGTTTGTCTGTCTTTCTCTGTCTCTCCCTCTCTGTTATGCATCTCTCTCCCTTTATTCGTTCACATTCGTCTCTCTGTTTCGAACTCTACGTGAGTTTCGATACGTTCACGTTCTTTCCGTTCAGCCATGTGGAAAGAATTAGGGAGACTCATTACTCATTCTTACATATCTACTATGTTTCAGGTCCATTTGTCTACTTCTCAGCTATGCGGCTTGTGGCTCTCATTCTCGCCCTCCTTGCTGTTCTCTCCACAGCACAGGTCTTCACTGTGAGTCTTGATTTTTTTTTAAGTATTTCAAGTATTGTTTTTTGTACAACATAGGGTATTCCGCATTTTTTTCGAAACGCGAATTTTTCATATCAAAAATCTTGTCACATTTAAAGAAATCTAACAAATAAAAGTTATATTTCGTTTGACGTGACTCCAAAAATTTGATTTATCGAGTTTCGAACTACATACTGTCATGAACTTCATTTTGCCATGAACTTTTAAAATCATTTTGCGCTTTAGAAAGTGGAAAACTGTCACAGTCACACTGCAAGTTTGACTTGCAAATGAACCTCGAACACGAATCGGGAATCGCGCAGTCGAATGATCTCGCGCGGACAAAGTAGTAGCAACAGTACATAGAGTAGGGTAGCTAGGCTGTAAGCTCAATCTTAAATTCAATGCGATGAAATGGTGTCTGGAAAAGATACGGCAAGTGAAAAAGTTGACCGTGAACGAGGGTATACGGTTACCGTTACAGGTTGTGATTATTTCGAATCCTATACATGTACATTCACAAATCACAAGTATTGTTCGACAAATCGAAATGTCTTATTATCTTCAACAACAAAAGAACGCAGACGTTGATATGTGTGTTTTTTAGTTCCGACCTGTGAAGCGAATGCACTCTCTGTCCGTGCTCCGACACAACAAACTCTTCCGAGGTGAGAAAATCGATAAATCGATATTTTACTTTTATCCATTTAATCAATAAATCGATTTTTTTCAGGCGACGCGGAGAAGCGCTTCTCACGCCTGGCCGACGACTCCGAGATGTACAAGAAGTAAACTACAGAGCACAAACTACACACCAAATTATCATCAATGACGTCACCAAATCACCACCGATCTCGTTTTCGCTGCAATTCATCTATGTTGCTCTAGTCGGATAAAGGGTTTCGTGTTAGACGGTTTCCTATACAAAAAGGTGCGAGCGGTCAGGATGTTGTGTTAATCAAGTCAATCACTTCACGTGATATGCTGGCTATGCGTGGGTGGGCGGTTCAGCGGTGATTGCGCAACGAACATCGTAAGAAAGCAGAAATCAGTCGTGGATTGGGTGCGCGAAACGCTCTCTCTCTCTCTCTCTCTCTCTCTCTCTCTCTCTCTCTCTCTCTCTCTCGCTCTCTCTCTCTCTCTCTCTCTCTCTCTCCCATTCTCTTTCTTGGAAAATGCGGCAAGTTTATACAATACTCTAGAATCGAGTGCGTGGATATGTTTTATGTGTGGTTCCTCGCGTTGGAAAATCGCTGGACTATGGTGTAGTGCCATCGCCTTCATTCTACTCTCCCCGCATACTTTTACCTGATTTACCTTTACCTAGTGTGGTTCGTTCTGCATATCCGTTGAATAACACATAAAGTGTCGACAACTCTCTGGCAGCTTTTCGCAATTGTGAAATACTCTCTAATGAATCGCATATACAGTACAGTATCGAAATGAAATTCGTCATGTCGAAATATTTTCGTATTGAAAAATAGCTTTGAAACCCCGTTCAGAATGTCTTCTCCCGTCGACGTCTCTCTCCGCTCGCTCTCTCTCTCTCTCCTCCTCGTCTCCTCCATCCTCATCTCCCTCGTACTCCTAGACTCCATCCGCCCCCTCCAGTGGGAGAACGAGAGAGAATGGAATGGAACGCAATACTACATACACCACTGGAAACAGTACGACAATGGTGGGCTAGATGGGTTAAAAAGTTTGTTTATCAGCGTGTTGCTAGCTGCTAACTTGGATCAGATGACGTCGGTTAAGCATGATTTTGGTGGGATTCGATACATATATAACGTACTCAGAAACGCAACTCATCGCAGTGATCCACTAGCGATGTAGTTTACACGCCTATTGAAACGTACTGCTACTGAACTACATGATTCTACAAAAATACAAAAACATGCAGGCACCAAGTACTTCATATACCCCAACGAGACGACAGGAGAGTTGGAGGAGTACCTGCTGCACAAGAATGGAGACATGAACATACTGGGTGGGTGAGCACGTTTACGTAATATCAGAGTGCAGAGTTCACATGGCAAATAAAAGCATTCAATAGAACACGCAATGGACAGTGTAGTGACTCATCGCGTACTGTCTTGGTCTGGGCTTTCAGGGCTTTCCGGCCTCTCTTCCTCTCTCTGTTCTCTCCATTTTCCTTGTAAGACTCCATGAAGACACACTCTTCAGGTTGGAGTCGTCTGAGCTTCGGCAACATATGGGAGAACTGGTGCTGGGTATGTTCATTAGATTTTATTTTTATGTTGAAGTTTGCCGGTTAATTGGAAGAAATATGAAAGGTGTTACATACAGTTTCGCTGAAACGTATATGACAACGAAAATTGTACCTATTATTTTTCCAAACATATGTTTGTGTTTCTTCCAGAATGACCCGGTGCCCTCCGGTCATCGTCTCGCCTCCATACTGCAATCCACACAGACAAGGATATGGGTGCAGGTAGATATATGACATTTACTTTTTAATGTGTTTTCAGTTCAGTAAAGGTAACAAAACCCAATACTTTTCAGATCACTCTCCGATCGATCGTTCTTTCCACCTATACCTATCGACTATTCGCGCATTTCTGCAGGACATGTCTCTATCAGACCAGGTATGCGAACTCAGCGATGAAATTGTTCGGATTGCTATGAAACTATGGCTACACTATTGCCTGCCACGAATCGTTCCACTATGTATCAATGTTGCGAAACGACGTAATAAGAATGTTTGGAATTGTGTTCCCGCCGGAAACCTGTCTACATTTCTCTCACTCACTCTCTCTATCTCTTTCTCTCTCCTCTCCTCACAGTCAATATCATTCGTGCAATTTTCAATAGTGTGATTTGTGATCGTATCAGAACTGAAATCAATCGCCACGCCAGCAATACACAAAAACTAAGGATCAAAAGTGTGGTTTTCAGAAATGCGTGCAACCGATTGCTGAACTGCTTTCTGTCGCCAATCGCATCGGGTGAGAGAATCGAAAATGTGAATCGGATACTATAGCTAGACTGGCAAAACAACGCCACAGATTAATCGGTCCATGAAAAAAGATGATACACGATCAATCGCAGAAGTGTTGGTGTCATATTTTATTCACAAAAACCCGTAAAAATAATACGAAAAAGAGGTTTTTCAGTGCTTCTCATCGTGGAATTGACAGCTGCAATGTTGGTGATGCAGTTGCAGTATGGAGCCGATGAAATGAGTGAGTAAACAAACAAGTAAACAAACACGTAAACAAGTAAACTCCCACAGTCTTCTTCCTGCACCACTACGCCCTCTATGCGTTCTTCATTTCTCTCGTCTCGCGACAAACGATCGGCGTTTTCCGAGACATTCACGACAGCAGTAAGGTACAGTTTAGTTATTTTTTTATTTTTATAATTATGTTGAATTTATGGACAATAAATCAAGATGTGTTGAATGTTCCGTGATTCATATCGTGAGTAAAAAAGAGATGAGTTTGACTTTGACCCCTCCGCAGAATGAATCTTGAATCGGGAAATCAGGGGCTGCTTTTACCTGTACACGAATCACATGGTTTCAGGACTGCTCCTCGTATCTGGCGTGTAAGTTCGCGTGTCTCGGCTGTCTCTCCTATGCCTTCCCACACACCGCACACACATTCGCCGCCTACCTGCACAGACCCACCTGCGAGACTTTCGGTGAGCCAAGCTGGTGTTACTAGTTACTAGTAACTAGTTACTAGTTCGATATGCGTTACGTAGTCATTTAGGAGAGAGAGAAAGAGAGCGAGAGAGAGAGAGAGAGAGAGAGAGAGAGAGAGAGAGAGAGAAAGAGAGATGCGTTCGTTTCAGTTTCGGACGAAGATTTCCTGCTTGAGCTGTCTTGTCTGCTCTCTGTCCTCACCTTCTGTCTCATAGAGTGTGTGGAGGAGGGGCCGCTGAGAATTGTGGTGGAGGTGACGGAGGAGGAGCAGAAGGAAGAGGAGAAGGAGGAGGAGGAGAAGGAGCAGGAGGAGCAGGGGGATCAATCACCCTACCCTTACTGCACACCCGACTACTCCCCTGCGTTCTTGCACTGAATCGATTTTTAATAGAAATATTTGTTTTGTTTTTGCGGATTCGATAAACGATAAACTCTGACTGCATGATTTCGTCTATTCGCCTAATCTTGTTACGTGATTCAGAATAAATGGTAGTATTGTTCACCCAACGCACATTACAGAAAATTGAGGGCGTTTTCACTGTATGTTATCTTATAAATAGTTGTGTCTTGTGTATCTCAGTGTGCGTGCAGTTCTATAAACATTGTTCCACTGCACTCTTCTTGCTCTCTTACTCCTTACAACAGTTAGGAACAAAACACATCATACACAATTAGTTAAAATATGCGTGTTCTATTTTCTATCGATCACTGCACTTGTTCTCGCGGTCAAATTACCCAATCAAATTCTATAGGTAACTGGTATGGTGTTGTGTGTATGTGGTAGGAAGTAGTCATTCTCTCTCTCCCTATTTCTTTCTCTCTCTCTCTCTCTCTCTCTCTCTCTCTCTCTCTCTCTTTCTCTCTCTCTCTTTCTTTCTCCCCTAACCTGTTCCCGAGATGCTCACCAAAGATATGCATGTAATGTGTACTGTAAACGGGGCGTTGCCACAGAGTCAGGGAGCTCACTCCACTTTTTTCAATCACTTTGTCATGTTGTTATGATCGATAACTTTTTTGGCTTTTCCGTTCCACAGTTTCGAGCATATAGACTTGAAATTCTTTTCGGAAGCAATTCAAGGGTTTCAAGTGATAGCAAGTCATTCCGCAGTTCAAACTTTTTTTTTGAAAGAGAGTATTTTGAAGGAATTCAGTACAAAACTGTCTTGAATGTTGATTGTGTACATGTGAACATGCGAAGTTGTTGTGTCGCTAATTTATCGATCCATCAGCATCAGTGAATACGTTTTTTTCCAGATGCGTCTTCTCACTTCTTTTCTCATTCTTGCCAGCAGCGCAGCAGCGATCAAATTCGTCGAGCAGGTTACTTTTTTGTTCAAATAATTTACACATTTACTATTGATCCCGAAAAAGAAGTTAAATTGTCCATGCATTCACGTACGAACATACTTCATAAACGTTTTATTGATGATTTTGAAATCTTTTCGGAAATCAAGCAGAATCGATGAACAATGGAACAAATTAAATTCTCCACGCATTCGCGTACAAACGTACTGGCTGAAACGTATCCATTCAGTTCTCCAAGTCCACCCTCGATGTGCTGCACGGCGCGCGGCGGGATGAGAAGGTGAGTGACAGATTCATATAATTCTGTGCTCGCAATAAGTTGCGCGAGATGGGGTAGATCAAAGAAAAACGGAGAGTCAGCTCTCGACAATAGCGCGCAAAACAAGAGAGGCAGACGGTTATGGCACCGTGTTTCGAACTGCAAGTGAGGTAGATCGAAAACTATCGCTCTCGTGCAAGCTATACACCTATACGTTTCACTCGCGCCGTAAACTGCGCTTGAAACGTTTTTCGAGCAATTTTTTGTTCGTCTTACTATACCCCAAAAATTGCTTAGATTATTAAAAATGCGAGTACTCACATCTCGTTCCGATAGCCATAGCCGCATTGAAAGCGACTTGAAGAAATGCGAGACCTTCTCAGACATTTATAGTGTACGTAAGCATGATATCAATGGAACTGATGGACGTTTTCGGAAAGATAGAGATACATGGGACTTACCGCAATTTCAATTTACCGAAATTCCACTAATAAAGCAAGTAATCAATAAATCAATAAGTCAATCGATAATTGCAGATCCGGCAGTGCACGTGTCAGGAGATGACGGACTGCTTCGAGGGGGCGAAGCTGATGGCACTCGAGTGCTTCGATCCGTGCTGGAAGGAGATAGGAGAGGTAGGAAAAGAGAGAGAGAGAGAGAGAGAGAGAGAGAGAGAGAGAGAATCACAGTCTTACACGTTTCTTCTCATCAGCACTACATGAACATTGACAATGTAATTGTTACTAACATGTTTTCCTAATCTTAATCTCCCTCTCTGCAGCTCACCAACCAGCCGCAGGAGTTGAAGACGTGCTTCTCGGACAAGAAGTGTTTCATCGACCGCCTCCTCATCTGCCTACAGGACAAAGTGCACGCGTGCGTTCTTTTGATTCTAAGATTGTTTGTACGTCTTCTTCATTTTGGATCCAATTCTCAAACTACTGAACTACTCACGTGTTTCGAATGCGACACGATTAAAGGAAGATTTTGCATGTACATTCGTTTTGGCTAGTCACATATAACACTCAAAAGTACTGAATGAAAAAAAGAACATTCCAGCTGTCTCCCCGAGGAAGCTGAAAAGGAGACGCATAAGCTGGTGAGTCCCTCGCCTCCCTCCTTTTCTCTCCCTCTCTCTATCTCTCTATCTCTCCCTCCCTCCCTCTCTCCCTCTCTCTCTCTTTCCCTCTCTCCCTCTCTCTCTCTCTTTCCCTCTTTCCCTCTTTCCCTCACCCCCCCCCCCCTAGGACATCATGGACATCATCAAACGCGTGGAGGTGGTGGTGGAGCAGCAGCTCGAGCAGCTCCTCAAGACCATGGGCAGCGACACGATCAGGGTGAGACGGTATATAGCAACTAGAAAGTGCCTCTCTCTATCTCTCTCTCTCTCTCTCTCTCTTTTTTCACGGGGTCAGGTAGATAGACAGTACGAGAAGAGAAAGCGCGCAGGCCGCGTCTCGTCTGGTCTGTCATGCTCACGGCTCTCTATAATATATTGAATTGAGTTGATGTATTGAATTGTGTACAGAATAGGAAATAACTTCTAAAGTTAAAACAACACTACTAAATATACTCTCTGTTTGCAGAGCGTAGTGGACTCCGGCTCCAAGGTGGGGCAGTGTGTGAAGCAGTGTTTCATCGACAAGAACAAGGACGGATTCTGCTTCGACAAGATACGGTAAGCACTTCCTGTCTTGCACAGCTATTTTATCTCATAACCTTGCTGACAAAATCGTGTCAGTGGTCATATAGAGATGCAAAACAGCTATCTTATAATGTCTGCCTTGTAATGTTCATGTTAGCTGACTTGTGTAGTTACCAGTAACGCCAGACAAGTTCATCGCATCTCGCCCAACAATCTCCACTTACCAGTAAGCAGATCGTATCGCAGTGTTTTGCGTCCTTTTTTTCCCTTTTGTTGAACACACATCTCTTCTCCGCGCCATTTCTCGCGTCCCTTCTCATGAAACAATCCGTCAAAAATCACGTGATTTGATCTACATGACCATGGGAGAAAAAACTGTTGTACAATCATCCACGAGAACTCAAACCTAACTTATAGATAGAGAAAAAAAGGGTTATCGTTATCACACCAGCCAAAGTTGTGCTGGCGCAGACTACTAAAAAAATTGTGTTTGCATATAAGCTTTGCATCTGCAAATACGCGTTGGATCACGTCTTTTTTCATAAATCATCAGAGACCCGTTGTATCACTTTCCCGTTGCAGCTGCCAGCCGCACATCTCCGACAAGGCTGCCCGCCGGGCGATCCGCGACTGCTCTCGCTCCATCGCGTGGAAGAAGGAGGTGGCCGAGCTGTGCAACTGCTCCGCACAGGCCGGAGTAGAGTGAGTCACAGCAGTCAAATGATGATCACTTCCATGTGGATACAGCGTTTCTCACGGAGTATCCCTTTTATTGGTAGCATCCTTTTTATTGGCTATTGGCGTATTGCGAATGAGTACATATTTCGCTAGCCCGTATTTCGAAATGTGTGTGATCTAGCCGAGTGACTGTGGGGTTAGAATAAGCATCTCGTATCGGATGTCATGTTGACGTGAAGTTGGATCGAAACTTTTTCAAGACAGTGGATATCCAAGCTAGTCGAGAACAATTAGAAAGACAGCACCAACGTGAAATACAAGCACTGCGTGAAACATAGCACACACAAAACGCGTAAATTCCATGTTTGCAGTGGAATCGCCGACTACTGTGGTATGCTGCAGATGATGGGAAAATAAGTCACGCCCCTCAATAGCTTTTCACAATTCCATTCCGTTGACCTCATCATTGCTTCAACCGCGTTAATTTCATTCCTTCCCTGTACCGTCCCTCATTCAACTCGCCGTGTACACACATTCTTAAATATTTACCTTTACCAGTGTACTATTCACAATATCGATAAAACAAAATGTCTATACAACGTCGTGTAAAGCGTGTGTGTGTGGGGAATTATTATCTCGGAGGTCGGAGGCCTGCCACCTCCTACATACCGATCCTGCTGCGCCTTCCCTTGGGCTCTGCCGACCCGGTCTTTCTCCGCCTGCCTCCCGACCCTGCTGCCGCTGCCTCGTCCGGAGACGCCGACCGAGTCTGATGCGCGCCCGCCGCACCCACCGCCGACCACGCCTTCTTACCCACCGACGAAAACTGAAAAGCAGTCAAATCAATCATAGATTCATGTTAGCTCTCATAGATTCATGTTAGCTCTTCAAAAACGCATTACATCAAGGTCATGTGTTCCTAATGCAATGCTGTCGTAGTTAGAGTACCCGAACCAAAAACGATAGAGCGTATTCGCACCTGATCGAGTTTGTACACCGAGTTGTACTGCTTGTAGAAGTGCTGGATGTCGACTAGGGGGAAGCCAGTCGCGGCGGACACCCGAGACCAGTCCACGCCGCACTTGTGGATGGCTGCAACAGGGACCATTCTCTCTCTCTCTCCCTCCCTCTCCCTCCCTCCCTCTCTCTCTCTCCATCTATCTCCCTATCTCTCCCTCTCTCTTTCTCTCTCTCTCTCTCTCTCTCTCTCTCTCTCTCTCCCTCTCTCTCTCTCACCTTTGACCACCTTCATCTTGTCCTTAGGCAGCCACTCGCGCATCGCCGCCCGATTGTGCTCCGAGAGACGCGGTCGCAACACCGGACAGCTGAAATTATATATCTGTGTGTCCGAAACGAAGAAAAAAAACAATTCCACCGCTTTTATGTTCCAACAGCACACCTACCTTTTTGCCGAATAACCAAAGCAATGCGCACTCAAGCAAATCTGCACACTGAATTCAACCTGTTCAACACCCCCACTTACCCCTCGTATATCTCTGCGTGGTAGGGCGCGGTGACGCGAGCCATCTCTTCGGGGTCGCGCTTCTTGATGAGCAGCGCCTCCTCGGGCAGCTGCTTCCAGTGGGCGCACACCCAGTCGCGCCGGGCCTCCTCCAGCGAGGACAGCACCTGCAAGGGAGAAGAGAGTCAACGACGCCTGAGTTTGTTTCGATCTTCCGATCTCACTAATCGTCCATAGTCTTTGTGTGATATTACTGATTTATCCGGATCGCACAGATCATCGACCATAGTTTGTCAGTGTCGATATGTTTCAAACGGTGGTTGAATTGCATTGCCGCAAATCTGTTGATTTCAATGTCAGTTGCTTCTGACTGTGACTGATTGACTGAACGTGACTAAACGTTTCTCGCGCGCATTTCCCTCGCCCCACTCTACGAATCCCATCATTTCCTCGTCGCCGTCACTCGGGACTAGCCCCGCCCACGCACGCATTGGCAGATAAGCCCCGCCCATCGCAGTCCCGCCCATTCGCGTCTGCCGCTCTATGGACGACCCGCTAGCCGTCGCGACGCTGTTGGGCGCATGTGGCGGTCTCGTCGCAGCCACCCTCGCGCAGTGCGGAGGAAAGGTCGGCGCTCCTTCCCGTCCACCTTCCATCACCCACCTCTAATCCTCCAACTCTCTGATCCACCTCATTTCTATTCCGTGCCCAATCAAAAAAAACACTACCTCAGTCCTCTGTTCTCAATCAACACTCTGACGCACCTTCTCTTCGGGCGACCTCATCCCTTCTTCCTTCCCCTCCACTGCCTTTTTTCCTCTCTCATTTCTGTATTCTACCGTAACCCGCGCCTACTAGAAGGCCAAGGAGCCGACGGATAAGGGCAAGCCGGCGACTCCAGCGGCAGCAGCGCCAGCCAAGCCGGCCGCTTCTGCCGCCGCGCCCGCTGCTCCCAAGGCCGCCGAGAAGAAGGAGGACAAGAAGGTACGGTAGCTTATTGTAGATACAGTAACCCTGCGTATTTTCAGGAAGACAAAAAGGACGAAAAGAAGGACGAGGATAAGAAGGATGACAAGAAGGACGATGAGAAGAAGAGCGATAAGAAGGATGACGAGAAGAAGGAATCCAAGTCCAAGGGCGACAAGAAAGAGGGATCGAAGAAGGAGGAGAAGAAGTCCAAGGAGAAGTCGAAGAAGAGCAAGGAGAAGAGCAAGAAGGAGGGGTCGAAGAAGGAGGGCAGCAAGAAGGAAGAGAAGAAGGACGGAGAGAAAAAGGAGGCTAACGTCGTCTCCAACCCCATCGTCACGCCCGTCACCGACGAGTTCCCCACACAGGAAGAGGAGAAGAAGGTAGTCAACATTTTGTATATTTATCTTCATCAGCATTGTCGTTTAGGACGGCGAGAAGAAGGAAGGCGACAAGAAGGACGGGTCGAAGAAGAAAGAGGGCAGCAAGAAGGGATCCAAGAAGGGATCCAAGGACAAGGCCTCCAAGAAGGAGGAGAAGTCCAAGAAGGACAAGGGATCCAAGAAGGAGAAGAAGGAGGACAAGAAGGAGGGAGACGACGACAAGAAGGAGGAGGAGGGATCCAAGAAGTCCAAGATGGAGGGGGCCAAGGACGACAAGAAGGACGGGTCCAAGAAGGATGAGAAGAAGGAAGGGTCGAAGAAGGATGAGAAGAAAAAGGACGACAAGAAGGATGACAAGAAAGAAGATAAGAAGGAAGATAAAAAGGATGATAAAAAGGATGATAAGAAGGATGACAAAAAGGATGATAAGAAGGACGACAAAAAGGATGATAAGAAGGACGAAAAGGAGGATGATGTAAGTGTGCTTGTGTGTGAACTGTGTTTATTGAATGTGTTATAGAAGGACGAGAAGTCTAAGGCTGAGGACACCAAGAAGGATGACAAATCTAAAGCTGAGGACACTAAGGATAAGGATGACAAGAAGGACGAGAAGGAAGAAAACAAGGACGACAAAAAAGACGACAAGAAGGTAATCAATTGCTAATCGTCCTGTCACTTCCTTCATCCATTATAGGAGGACAAAAAGGACGACAAGAAAGACGATAAGAAGAATGATAAGAAGGACGAGAAGAAAGGTACAGTTCCTGTGCACATCATGCCAGCAACCTTTTTTTCTAGGATAACCTGTGACGTGGCGCGATGGCGACTAACCGTCTCCACTTTCTCGCTGCGATATGCCGTGTTCAATCACTAAATCGTCTATTCAACACTAATCTTCGACTCTTTGCACGTAGCCACCATAACCCCGATCTGTAGATATTCATTTTCCGTTTCCACACTTTCACTCGTGCGTCCCCCGCCACACTTCAATTGTTCCCAGTATCCCAGTTCCCAATGTTCGTGTCTCGTTTCTATCCCTTGCTTACATGTCCTGTTCTTAAACGTGTGGTGTCTTTCGAGTCTCGCAGCTTTCATGGAATAAAGCTCTTACATGGCGGTTTGGCTAAGTACTCTTTTAACTGTACTGCTGTTTAAAAATCTCACCTCGTCCTTGGTAACTTCTCCGTCGCGCTCCATCTCCATTTCGAGCCATCTGAAATGAAAAGAAATAAAATCAAGCAAATTCACAAAACAATAACTCGTAGACTACAGTAACCAAAGTAACAAAATTCAAATTCAATCCCTCACTTCTTGGCGACTTTCTCGTCGTCTTCGAACAGTCTGCCAGTGACCGGTCTCTGCTTGCCCGTGCGTCTGAAAATGAAAAAAAACGTGATGTGGAGAATGTTAAAGAGACAGACAAAGACACGCAGGGCGACTCACTGTCTGTACAGCTCGCAGACGAGACACTCGCTGCTCTGGCCTGCTCTCTCCCGCCCCGCCTCCCTCCACAGGTAGCCACAGCATGTGTGGCACTCGTAGCGCGCCACGGGGGGCGGCTGCTCCGACGACAGGCTGAATGATCGAATAGTAATCAATAAATCGATAATCGATCGATATCTATACCTAGCCCTGCAGGCGCACAGCTGGTGCTCGAACACGAAACAGCCCTTGCGCTTCGTGTTGTAGTAGTGCGCGACGATCTCGCCAATGTAGTGCGTCTTCATCTGAAAACCGCAGGGTTACGGTAGTTAAGGTGCTATGGATAATGGATTACGGTTGTTACGGTACTCACGAATCGGTCCTGGTGTTGCCGCGGTCGTTTCTCCTTCACCAGCTTGCGCGAGAACTCTTTCTGAAAAAAAAAGATTGAATGAACCATACATTCCACGTTCCACGACAGAAAGAAAGCATGGATTGACGGATGACGAGTAATAGATCTTTCCTCAAAGGTTCATGTCATCAAACCAACTCATAACGACATTGTTACAAAGCCAGAACGGATTACAAAACGAAGCAACAACAATACGCTGCGCCACACTCCTACTAGGAGCCTGTATGAGTCAGACAAACTACACAGGTGAGCGTGAGAGAATGATAGTGAGAGACATGCTTCTCTCCACTCACCTGTTGGGCGACGCTCATCCGGGGCGGTGGCTGGGGCAGGCAGTGCCACTGCTCCTCCTCGATTCCCGCCAGCATCCCATCCACCGAGTACCCGCACGTGTACAGACGGTGCAGCATCTGCAATCGTGGCACGATAAAATCCTATGACGTATGATGTTACGTTTCAGCCGTCATGTATCAAGACTGATCGAACCAAATGTTTCTTCTTGTCCGATTTTACTAATGCAAAGCAAAAAAAAATAATAGCTAAGCGTCACAATATCGAAAAAGTCAATCAAAAGGCGAGGCGTTTTCCAGCACAATGAATCGTCGACAGAAACTACAGAACTGTGCTGATTGGAGAAAAAATCTGAATGAACCAATAAACGTACGGCGTCGAGTGGAATGGAGCCCCCGAACTGTCGTCGGATGGCACACCACGCCTGCTCCAGCTCCACGGGAGACGGACGAGACGAACACGCCTGCAAGAACACACTTTCACTTAAACCTGGTACTCGCTCTTATATTGATTCCTCCAGCACTTCACAGTGAGTAACGTAAGCACGATGATGTTTTATATTATGAAAACCTCAAATTCAAGCAAAGTTGAAAATAGAGATGCAATGTTTCACCGTCTGCATATCAACATCGATCTATTCTGGTTCTACCCACCTCGCCATCCTCCTTCTTCTCTTCCTGTTCCATCCACACCACTTCGTCCCTATCCGGAAGGGCATCCAGCGAGGAGCGGGGGAACTCACCAGGCATCTCGGCCTGCAATGCACGCAGGTAAACAGGTAATCAACAAGTAAGTAAAAAGGTGAAAGTAAAGGTGCCCGATTCAAGAGATTCACTCTGCGAAGGGGGCGAAGAAGAAGAAGTAAGTACACAATGTAAACAACAAACAAGAACAGCCCCCCACCTGGAAGTCGTGTCCGACGGATATGCTGCCGTACATGCTCTTCATCACCTGCTTCTCCTTCTCCTTCGCAGGCTTCCCGGCCGGTCCGACCATGTCTGAAGGGGTGCGGTAAGCAGGTAGGTAAACTTGAATAAAAAACGTTTTGAGGTAATCAAAAATCAATAAAGAAACAAGTAACGGTGAGCAAAGCCCACCTATGGCTAGCTTTCCGCGCTCCTTGCTGGGCGGGACGGAGCTCTTTGGCAGCTGATAGGGAGTGCGCACGCCGCCGATCGGAGCACATGTGGCACGGGCTGAACAAGGAGTGGTACTAGTAATCGTATTATACAATATCAAAGATTTAAACTAAATTCTGACTTAATATAGGTATATATATACAAATGTCGCGACTCACGCATCATGAGCTGCAGTCCCTCCGTGTAGTTGATTCCCAGTATAGCACAGACTACGGTCTCAACGGAAAAGGAGATGAAGATCCAGAAACTCAGGAAGATGGCCAAGCAGGCAGCGAGCGAATCCCTGAAAAGCGCAGTTTCATCGACTATAAAAACGGCAGGGCAGGAAGCGATGGGAATGATAACAAACGAAGTGTTGAACATCACCATCGGTAGCGTGGTGGAGAAGCTAACTCAGTCACATGAATTGAACAGCGAAGAAAAGCTCGAGCTAAGTGAAATGACGCGAGAGGAGATAGAAGATCTCGCCGAGCAACAAGAAATCGAGTTAGAGTATGAAGAACCCACCTATGTGGACGAGGAGATGAAGCGGCTGTTCTCCGGAGCAGATGACGACTCCGAACCCGAAATGGACGGCATGACTGAAACAAACGAAGATAAGTTAGAGGCATCCACGGGAAAAAATGAAAGCACGCGCGTCTATATCGGAAATCATTACGAGAATGGATCCGTGATCCACCCACAAGAGCACTTCCTGATTATCGAACCAGCATACTCGGGATCAATACAGTGCACAGATGAGGGCGTACAACTATTCGATCACGCAAAGACCGATGAATACACAAAATACAGGGTTTGCATAGACGAGGACGAGAAGGCTTGCAATGATGAAGTGCGCGCAGCAATCGATGAGTTAGAAGGAATAACTATCCCTGTGGACGCACACGTCATTGTGCACCCTTTCTTGGTGACTTGGAGAAAATACAACGGCAAAAGAAACGAGGTAATCAAGCACACATGTCCAGGAATCGACCTATGCAGCGTAAACCACTGTACCATATGCATGTACCAAACCCTAGTCAACCCTCACTGCCACAAAAAGAAGGCGATACTGTTCCTCGCGCTCATCACAATAATCCCCGGTACGCTTCTGGCGCTACTGATTCGCTGCAGGCAACGCATAAAGAAGGCATGGAGGGATAGGACAATGTGCAGACGATCTGCTGGATGTTGCGCAAGAACCGCTGCGTGCTGCGTGCGGAGGAAGAAAAAGGACATTCCCCGACCAGCCGAAGAAGAGGAAACAACCGAAAACATGCTAGACGAGAGGGTAGAAGAGACGCAGGTTGACGTTGAAAGGAGAGAGTCAGACGACATGAGCGGAATCAGCAGATACACCCCAATCCCATTCAACGTGCAGCAACCAACGTGCATCATACGAAGCGACCGATCAGTGAGGTACTCTAAACGCCCACTGTCCATGTCACTCTCGACCCTCACCCAGATCGCGATAGCAGTAAGCTTTATCACAGCATGTACCGCCGAGACATGCGATAAGACGACCCCAATTACGACCGAGGCCATAACGTGCTCACGGGACTCATGCTCAACCCAAACGTCAATCAACATGTTCTTTACGAGTATCGATCGAACAGTGTGCATAAACATTGAATACCCCGGTAAGAAAATGCAAAAGACGATGATTCACTTGAAAGACGTGACATGGACCTGTGGAGCCTCTCGCACTCTGTACACCAGAAACATAACGACAAAAACTGAGTCGATTAGAAGATGTGCGGGGAGCGGATTGTGTACCGGAGGCAAATGCAACGACATCGATCAGGACACAATCATTAGCGAGTTTAGCGAAGCGAACAAGTACAGCGGGGCAACATACTGTACAAACAAATGCGGATTCCTCCTGTGCAAGTGTCTCACACTGTCAAGCAGCTGCCTATACTACAGAGTATACGCTAAGCCAACGACATACGATTTAGTGGAAATTATCGAGTGCAACTATTGGGTGCCTGAAGTTTCACTAGAAGTAACAACGGTCCCACCCCACGGAGAAAAGACGATTGAGACAGTGAAGCTTGTCGATAGCATGGCCACGAGTATAAACAAAAAGGTATACAACGGATCGACAATGAAATTGATTCACTTCGACTCACCACGAGTTAAACTAGACAAATTTCTGCGCATAAACAAAGAAATCGCACACATCCGACAAGAAGAAGCGGATCCAGTTCTGCGATGCTCTAACGCAACTCACTGCACGTTTATAGATCGATGCAGGTGCGATTTCGCAGACGACAATGCTTTATGCCGATGCCCAGATACCGACTACTACTCGCTCCTCCGTGATCCAAACAACATGTTGCCAACCATAGGCGAAGGGTTTGAATTGAAGGTAACGTCGCAAGTGAAGCCGCAATTGATTACAACACGCGACGCGCTGCACATTCAATTCAACATCCAAGAACGACTAAACCTGTCATATTCCCAATACGACACTCCCTGCCGGGTGAGTGACGTGTCCCCCATAACCGGATGCTTCAACTGCCTCAAAGGGGCAAAATTCAAACTAAGATGTCATTCGGAAGTACCGGGAGCCGCCCAGATACAATGTACGGACAATTTTGTAGACACAATTCAATGTGACAAAACCGGTCACGTGACTAAGATCAGACGCTATTTCGAAGAGCGCGAGGTCAAAGAGTCGTGTACTGTGCATTGCGGAGGGAAATCGATCGCAATCGCAACAACCGGTGAGCTAGACTACATTGAGGGCAGCATACCAATGGCAAACACAGCCAAGGGCACAACGTACATCGCTCCAGAAACTATCGGGATATGGGACCAGCTGTGCGAAACAGTCGAAAAGACTATCAGGTTTCTGAGAGCGATGGACGAGTGGCTACCGATTATCCTCGCAATAGCAATAATTATCTTCCTCATCGTGCTATTCTCGCCCACAATATGGCAGCTAAACTGCATGCAATGCCTCAACAGGCAGCAGCCACAAGTACAATTCGCGATGCTGCCAACAGGAATCGCCCACCCAAACCCAAATGAAACCTACTAGTTATCGAATGTGGTGTACAAATTGTATATAATGTATATAATGTGTATAATATGTATAAACTGTCTATACAATTCCATAGTCATTGATACGGGTTCAATTTGCCAGTGAGCATGGGAGGGCGGGTAACCTAGAGAATACGGTAAACCATACCAGTAATACGGTTAATAACCTTGATCTCATAACCAAAAAGAGAAAACGAAAGAGGATAAGATAACACGCGGAGCCATAATGAATGATGGATGACAGGAGAAGGACGCACGCGCAGCGTATCTTCCCGCCCACCCCCAACGGCATTCATTCCCAAAGACGCCGCGCCGGAGGCACCTGCCCCGGGCATCTCCCCCGACCATCTCTCCCAGACCCAATAAGGGGTCATTGACCCCTCTCTCTCTCTCTCTCTCTCCCTCCATCTATACGACTCGCGGTATAAGCTAACCATAACAAACGCGACTAACCGATCAAACGCGATATCGTATTACGTCATTACCAAAGGTTGCGAGAGATAAATCGCGCATTGCAGGACCGTAACTGATCCCAATCGACTATGTCCAGCCACAAGCACAGCCATCGCAACGACGGTGCCTACCCGAGAAACCGCGCCCGTAACACAGCACCCGACTACCCCCCGACAAGGGATGTGGAAGGAGGACGGCGAAACGGTAAAATAGGCAGCGTCGAGCAATCGAGAAGAAATGAATTGCAGCCCCCGCGACAGCCCAGCAGCTAAGACCCCACTGCGCCGTATGCAGGAAAAACGGGCATGTGGCAATTTCCTGCAAGAGACTATCAGTCATGCCGACGCCAAGGCTCCAGGAGTATGCCGTCGTCTCCGACTTCTGTTTGCTGTGCATGGAGCCTGCACATCAGCCCTGGGCGTGTCACAATCGCGCGGAAAAAACCGTCCAAGAAGGACGTTGCAAGAACAAGCGGTGCATGGCCACTGGCGGTCACCATTGGGGCAGGGTATGCCCCCTCCTGGAGGATGGAGTCGGCGAGGAGGAGTTCAACCGCCTGGTGGAGGAAAGGATTCTCCAGATCGAAGTAAGTGAAGGAAAAAGAGAGAGCCAGAAAGAGAGAGAGAGAGGGCGGGCATAGGATAACCCTCAATTTAGTTCTTGATGACGGGAAAACGGGACGATGAGGAGGACACGACCGAGGACAAGAACAACGAGGAAGAAGCAACTGAGCTCAAGGTGAGAATGAGAAAGAGAGCGCGAAAGTCGACGATTGGGAGAGAAATAATAGACAAATTATAGGAGAAGCTGTCCGCTCTCCAACGCCAACAAGAGTTGGAAGAACGCGAGCGCAAGCTGCAGGCCAAGAAGGCCGAGCAGGCGCTCAAGGCCATGCGGGATGCAGTAGAGCGTGCGCAGCACGACAAGGAGATCCTGGAGAGGGAAAAAAAAAAAGGCGTTGGAGGAGAGGGTCAGCCAGATTGAGGCCGACCTTCTCGAGACGCCGACTCGCTGATAGCCCTCTCCAGATGCCAGTCGCGCCCGCCACAGTCTCCCTCCGCACCTCCTCGCCAGCCAGTCTACCGCCAGCCTCATCCCATCCTACCTCACTCCAGCTACCCCACCGACCAACATGCACCCACCACTTATATATCGACGGCGACTCAATAACACACCAATCGCCACCAAATAACACCACAACACGAAGCAAGCACAATTATATTCATATCGCACAGATAAAATGAACAAGTGAAGGCAATGTTGAATGTGTTATAAAAAATGCGAGCAATAAAGGTTATTAGTTTGTGAATGAACGGAGAAGATCGATCATAGTGTTATCGGAAGGGGCGTTGGGAGAGGATGAGGCCGAGGTCACAGAGAGAGTAGGGGGAATAGAGAGACGCAGGCGAGTAGACTGAGAGGACGCGCGAGCGCGGGAGGCGCCAGGGGCATCGCGCTGCCCAGCGGCAAAATGAGCGTCACTCACAAAATGGCGACGGCGACGGAAGAGGGTGATGGCAGGAGCAAGGTGAAGAGAGGAACGCGCAGATTCACGAGCAGCTGCGCAGCGTGCAGAGAACGCATGGGATTTCACATTCACTTCCTCCAGCCTATCCACGATCAACCTATGCTCAGACCAAAAATCGTCATCCGACTGGTCCAGCCGGCGGAGGGACTTCAAGTGCAGCGTAGCCAGCGCGGAGAGCCCTTTGAGACCGCGCGCGATATCACGGGCGGACTAAAAGGGAGGCGTGAAAAAGTACTAGCCACGAGAATAGCACTCACATCTTCCATGTTGAACAGGCCCTCGAGTATGGCAAAAGCGTCGCGAGCATACTGTAATACTGTATGACGGGAGAAGGTGACAGACGCCACTTACCGTATCGCGAGCAGACAGATCTTGATCAGAGAGAGTAGCCGCCTGTCCAACTAACTCTTCCCAAAGCTCGTGAAGAGCACTACAAGACGAACGCGCATCGTCGAGAGCACTCTGTAGCTGAACAGTGACGCGAGCGCGGTCAGAAAGAAAGACAGAACGGTCAGCGACCCTCGCACTCAATTCCGTACGACGGTCCGACTTGCGAGCGCGCAGCTGACTCATGGCAACTAAACAAAACAAAAATCAATTTATCTACAAAAAATGCGCTATCAATGCGATTCACGAGCGAGGAAAGGCGTACACTACATTAGCATAAGCAGACGCCGCCTCCAACTCCGAGGCTAGCTCACTGGGGGTCAGATATAAGCTCCCGATAGCCAGGAGGTGAACACGGCGTTCAAGGACGCGAATACTGGGAAGCAGGGAAGGGGACTCCCAATCAAGAGGGACAAAATGAAAACGAGTCGACCGCTCAGCCGGATGCACATGATGAGGTAGGGCGACAACCGGAAAGAAAGGCGATTACAAAGAGGATTAAAATTTTGTAATTGATATCCACCTTTTCGATGACAGCCGCTATCCCCGCAAACTGCCGCACGTGAGTACGCAGCAGAGCGAGGCCACGCCGCACCCCACGGCAATGATTGGCCACCGGGCGCCAAAAGAGACTCTGGTCAGACGCCGGCGCATCCGATATCTCAAAGGGGCGTGCGCGAAGCGAAGTCAGCCCATTCAAACCAACAAGGGAGAAAACAAAAGAATCCACAAGTTGAATGAGAGCGAGATCGATCAGAGCGAGCGGAGTGCGACTAAATGATTGTAATACAATCAAACGGATCAGCTACAGTATACCTGACGCGCGGCGGATCGGCAATGAATATAAGGCCGCATCGACGAGGGACGCGAGTCGGAAGGAATAGCTGGATCCATCCCAAAACCCCAGTGACAATATAATCTCCTTTCACCAGCACATACATCGAAACTTCTAGAGAGTGAAGCTCTCACTCATCAAGTAATAGAGATGTGCAGATAGGCGCACTCACCCGCCTCCAATCAAGGTCATTGCTTATCATAATTTATCGGGACAAGCAATTGAAATAAACAAGGATGAGGTAGCATGTGTGGATCGAGAAACGCAAGATTATATCATGAGCAATTGGACGCGACAATCGGAGAAAGAGTATGGCCTAGGCAGCGGATTAAGACGACAGGGCGCGCAGAGACACAAGGCGCATCTGAGCAGCCGCAGGAGGAGCATACTCACGCCTACCCGCCCCCTGACGATACAGAAGGTAAGCGACAGCAAAGGTGGAGATAATGGCGACAATGACAAGTACAATATGGCCGAGATCAATAGAAGCCGCGTCACACTCAACACACTCGCGAGAGCGAGAAGGGGAAGCGGATGAAAGGGGCACCGCCGAAGTAGTCGTAGGAGGCACGGGCTGCTGACGGCGACGATCGGTAGCATGAGACGATAGCACGCTCATCGGAAGACAGTGCACGATCCAAAGTCTGGAACAACAGATTCCACCCTCTCTCCTTGCGCAATACACATTGGATAGCAGATAAACAACTCACTCGGAAAGACGGACGATGCACAAGTGCCCCGAGGGACACCTCGGGCACGAGGCCGACACTTGCCACTCCCCGCAAGCCGACGGCGAGCGCGAGACGTACACACCAGCGACGCCAAGCAGAGCAAGAAGGAGAAGGACAAGAGAACGCATCTGAACGGGCAAATAGGCAGAGTTTCTAGAAAACAAGGAAAACGAAACCAGCCGCCCTCGCCAGCCGAGTTGGATACAATGTATGAGGAGTGTCCAAGCCATGTCCTGTGAAGGCACATGTGGCGGATTCAAAGGGATTGCAAAGGGCATCCGAACCGCCACGCCACACACGATCTGATACAAAAGATGTAAACAATGATCGTAATCAATTGGCGTCACTCTAAAAACAAAAAAGGAGAACTTAAAAGAGGTTCTCGGAAGAAGAAAAAACAGTAACGTAATCGGCAGCGCGCACTCACTCTACCGTCACTTCACACCAGACGCGACTATACCTACCAGCCGTCAGAAGAAGCCTTCATCGTCAACGACAAAACAACACGTCAACGACAACACGTCTTCAACAAGCGACAGGAGGAGACCCACTACCGAACGTAGACTGAGAAGCCCAAAAAACAGGGCAATTATCACTTTATAAATTTATAAGTATCGATTATCTCCCCCCCGTGTCACATCACTCATTACACTCGAGATGTTCTCGAGTCCCCCCCGGAATGTCCCGACCGGAACGAGAGAGTGAGAGAGAGCACAGACACGTAAGAGAGAAGTGAGAGAGATCGACACTTATCGCCGGGACGATCCGCGTGAGCGGTCGCCCTTTCATGTATAATTACTATATGCGATAAAGTCACTTCTATATTACTGTTATGTATTTATTGGCGAGAGTATTGTGGCAACCCTCTCGACGGCCATGGAGACAGGTCTGATGTATTGTATTGTTATCACTGTAGATTACCGTAGTTACTATTACCATTACTGTAGTTATTAGTACCCTTACTGTAGAGTACCTTAGACTGAACCCTGCCCCATAGCTTAGTCTTGACAGCTTCTCCTTTTCCTCTTTCCACTCGCGTCGGGCGGAGACGTACTCGTAGACTTGACGTCCGCCTTCGGAGGCGACGGCGTCTCCATCTGAACACAGTCTCTTTTTGGAAACTCATTTCAATTTAAGTGATTTTTAGGGCAATCGCGAGTAGTTTGAAGTGACTTGGAGCTATTCAAAAGGCAGTTTTATATACATAGTTGGAAAGCAAGTTGGAAGGCAGTTCGCCCTGTGTTCACAGGGAATACCTGACATACCTTGGCCTTCTTCCCGTCTTCTCCCTTCTCCTCCTCCTTCTGCTCCTTCTCCACAGTCTCCTGCTTCTGCTGCACCTCGAGTCGCACCGGCGGCGACGGCTCCGCGCTCGCCGACTGCGATCGATAAATCGATAATCGACTGATATTGATTGATCGTTACCTGCTTGCTGTCGTCGTCGTCCGGCATGGGCGCTATCCGTTCAGAGGGGGCAGGATGAATTAATTCCCAAGTCAAGGCACTTTTACCCTGTGCGCCAAAGGGCGCGGAAATTATTGCTTTCGGTCCCGCGCGTCTTCGGGGGCTTGAAAAGGGGTGAAATGAGTTTTAGGACCTGTTTTAAGTCGGTTCCAAAAATGTTTAAGATTTCTCACCATAAAATACTTCACTTTTTTCAGTCATTCACATCTCAGCTCAATCTTTGTTTCCAAAGCTGAAACTTTGGATTCTAGCATTATTTAGGTCAAGGAACACAATGGTAGGTATAGAAAAGGTCCATTTGATCCTGGGGACCATCTCCTAATCGAGTGGTATATCTCAGTTCAAGTAATACCATTTGATCTGAAAAACAACAGAGGTATGTTTTCGAATCTCCTGAACAATATGTGATGGTTAATATTGTTGGCTGAGTGCTGGGGACCACTCCAGTCATACAAGGGACCATAACCTCGCCGATTCATCCCAGTTTGGCCGATTGGTCTGTAATTTGGCAGAGATATGTTTTCAAACCTTCGGAACAATTTCTCATGCTTTCTAACGCTGACTGGGTGCTGGGGACCATTGCAGGAGTAGTAAGGGACCAAAACTTCGCGAAGTGTCCCGTTTTCGGCTCCCGACTGCTGTGTAGCATGCGGTGAGTTATTAGGTGAGTAAAGATCATATATCACACTACAACAAGTTTAAGTGGACCCAAACCAAGCGCCAAAAAGAGACCATAATTGCAGGAAATACTTTTCTGGAGATGGGTCCAGCCACTTGATTCCACAGCCATGCCGTGAGTGGAAATCAATGAAAAGACACTCAGTTCACTGTATACAACCCATTTACAATCTCTCTTTTACAGATGGGTCCAGCCACCTGATTCCACAGCCATGCCGTGAGTGGAAATCAATGAAAAGACACTCAGTTCACTGTATACAACCCATTTACAATCTCTCTTTTACCGGCCAGACTCGCTGCCCTCGACCTGAAGTGCCTACTGGCATTCCAGGGAGTGCGGCTGCGAAGCAGCCTATCCATGAGTGAGAAGAGCGTGCCATGAGTGTTTTCGTTTCGAATAGACAGATAACCGATCACAGATCCCATCCTAGCCATTCCTGGTCCCTCTCTCCACTCCGGGTGCCTGTAGGGACCATCCCGCTCGGATAGACTGTGTACCTACTAGTGTGAGCTACGAATGAACCCGGAACGCTAACCCAGAGTAGCCAAACACTTTTTCGACTTGTTCTTTGGTAGATCCTTCCGTTTTCTCCCTCTCTCCCCCTTCCCTCACTCTCTCTCCCTTGATCTGTACGCCCAGTTATACCCATATCGCTCTATGGCTCTACCCGGCTGCCACCTGATTCCACAGGCATGCCGTGAGTGGAAATCAATGAAAAGACACTCAGTTCACTGTATACAACCCATTTACAATCTCTCTTTTACCGGCCAGACTCGCTGCCCTCGACCTGAAGTGCCTACTGGCATTCCAGGGAGTGCGGCTGCGAAGCAGCCTATCCATGAGTGAGAAGAGCGTGCCATGAGTGTTTTCGTTTCGAATAGACAGATAACCGATCACAGATCCCATCCTAGCCATTCCTGGTCCCTCTCTCCACTCCGGGTGCCTGTAGGGACCATCCCGCTCGGATAGACTGTGTACCTACTAGTGTGAGCTACGAATGAACCCGGAACGCTAACCCAGAGTAGCCAAACACTTTTTCGACTTGTTCTTTGGTAGATCCTTCCGTTTTCTCCCTCTCTCCCCCTTCCCTCACTCTCTCTCCCTTGATCTGTACGCCCAGTTATACCCATATCGCTCTATGGCTCTACCCGGCTGCCACCTGATTCCACAGGCATGCCGTGAGTGGAAATCAATGAAAAGACACTCAGTTCACTGTATACAACCCATTTACAATCTCTCTTTTACCGGCCAGACTCGCTGCCCTCGACCTGAAGTGCCTACTGGCATTCCAGGGAGTGCGGCTGCGAAGCAGCCTATCCATGAGTGAGAAGAGCGTGCCATGAGTGTTTTCGTTTCGAATAGACAGATAACCGATCACAGATCCCATCCTAGCCATTCCTGGTCCCTCTCTCCACTCCGGGTGCCTGTAGGGACCATCCCTCTCGGATAGACTGTGTACCTACTAGTGTGAGCTACGAATGAACCCGGAACGCTAACCCAGAGTAGCCAAACACTTTTTCGACTTGTTCTTTGGTAGATCCTTCCGTTTTCTCCCTCTCTCCCCCTTCCCTCACTCTCTCTCCCTTGATCTGTACGCCCAGTTATACCCATATCGCTCTATGGCTCTACCCGGCTGCCACCTGATTCCACAGCCATGCCGTGAGTGGAAATCAATGAAAAGACACTCAGTTCACTGTATACAACCCATTTACAATCTCTCTTTTACCGGCCAGACTCGCTGCCCTCGACCTGAAGTGCCTACTGGCATTCCAGGGAGTGCGGCTGCGAAGCAGCCTATCCATGAGTGAGAAGAGCGTGCCATGAGTGTTTTCGTTTCGAATAGACAGCAAACTTGTCATAAAACTCACAATATGAATATTAATTCTCAGTTCCATCCCCCTGGCAGCACGCAAACACTGTTACATTGAAACTGAGAAAATTCCTTCCAGTCTGGACAGGAGTCTGTTTCTGTGTGATTGTCCAAATCCATTTCTTTTTCGGATTATTATTTATTTATTTCATTTTTTTATGTTATCATTCCTGTTGTATATAATGTTATTCATTTGTAGTCGTCATGGATGACTCTCGACATACGTTTGAAAGATAGAACAACAAATACACTGCTAAAATATAACTATGAAGAATATGTACACAAAAAAGAAACAGCAACAACAGAAACCGAAAAAGTAACAACGGATACGCTCAGACATTCATAACCTATGTACACACTCGCAGACGCTTCACACACGACCAAAAATCGAACATGCGGTTTCCACTTCCAAATTCATACCTCCACGCTCCTTCGTACCAGTGCAAGAGCCAATTCTGACCCCTTGCTCCTCGACTCCGACTCTTACGAACCTTCAGGTGAGACCTAAACAAATCCTAGGGTGAGTGCTTTTATAACTTATATAGCTCATACCATAGGCCTTCGATTCGCTGCGTGTGTACTCCGTTGGCTGGATTAACAAAATTTCTAGAATGGTTGACAACTTGGTGGTTGTAACCCATCCTCGATAGGTTGTCGTAGCCGCGCCACATGTCTGCAATTTTAAACTAGACCTTCAAGGTTCAATAATTTCGATTTTCAATTCTGACCAGTGTGAATGGCTCCCCCCGGCTGGACGTGGTCTCTGATAATCGGACAAAGAGTGGCTCCATCGCGTCGCTGCACAAGTTGGATGAACAGCTTCGGTCTCTCTCCTGGCGCAGGATTCTGCACCCCGCCAAGCAGCCAAACAGCCCTGCAAAGCAAGGTAGAACTTGAAAACATACAGACAACCACTTACGGTCGAGTTTGTGTCGTTTTAGACACCTTGGTCTCATCGATCTGCACAATAGTGCCTTGTCCGCCCATCCGCCCTTTCTCCTGTGAGGAAATGAAATATACAAAAAAGAGACTTGGATGGACTGAAAAAAAAACTCACTTCATCGTAATACTCCTTCATTATTTCACGCATTCTCTTGTCCCAGCTAGTGATGGTGCCTTTGTTCACATCTAAAAAAGATCTACGAAAGCTGTTGTTACCGTAATCGTTAAGGAAAAGGAAAGAATTCAGAACAAATTTTTTGTGAAGAGCCATAGGAATCTCGGTAAAAATTGTTCCAACGAAAAGTCCAATAGTCTGCTTCTTTCCAGTAACCGGAACTGTACATCTGCACTCCCACCGGTGCCTGAAATCAGCAGTTGTGTAACTTCTGATCTCTTTTCTAATTGAAAGTTCATACGACTAACCCTCCACTGTGCTTCTGTTTCGTCATATCTCCATGGCACTCGGAACACTCTCTCCTTTTATGATGTATTCCTTGAAAAGAAAATGAAAAACTTCGCATATACATATATTTGCAAACACTTACCGAGATGAGCGAAGGTGAATTGAACATCGCGATCATTCATTGCCCAGAGTTTGAAAAAGAGATAAGCGAAAGAGAACCATTTCATAAAAACAGTGAATGGAAGAGGCCATAGGTTGTTGAGAACTCTCGGTGGTCGATGCCTTGGTGCGATACGGCCCCCCCTTCTCCCTTGACGGTTCATCTATCAATAGCAATCTTATGAACGTATTAACTACAGTTCCAATAACTGTTTCAAAACAACAACAAAAAGCAAAAAAAAAAACCATGCGTCAGTGAGATGCGCGCAGCTATCCCTTTGTTCTTCAATATTTGCTCTCGTATCCCGAGGCGACACCACCATTCAAACTACTGTAACCTCAAAAAAGAGGTCAGACACTACATATAATGAGCCCGTTCATTAGATGCCCTCGGGCAATCTTCTTACTTTGAAAGAGAGAGAGAGAGAGGGACCAGGAATGCCAGTAGGCACTTCAGGTCGAGGGCAGCGAGTCTGGCCGGTAAAAGAGAGATTGTAAATGGGTTGTATACAGTGAACTGAGTGTCTTTTCATTGATTTCCACTCACGGCATGCCTGTGGAATCAGGTGGCAGCCGGGTAGAGCCATAGAGCGATATGGGTATAACTGGGCGTACAGATCAAGGGAGAGAGAGTGAGGGAAGGGGGAGAGAGGGAGAAAACGGAAGGATCTACCAAAGAACAAGTCGAAAAAGTGTTTGGCTACTCTGGGTTAGCGTTCCGGGTTCATTCGTAGCTCACACTAGTAGGTACACAGTCTATCCGAGAGGGATGGTCCCTACAGGCACCCGGAGTGGAGAGAGGGACCAGGAATGGCTAGGATGGGATCTGTGATCGGTTATCTGTCTAATCGAAACGAAAACACTCATGGCACGCTCTTCTCACTCATGGATAGGCTGCTTCGCAGCCGCACTCCCTGGAATGCCAGTAGGCACTTCAGGTCGAGGGCAGCGAGTCTGGCCGGTAAAAGAGAGATTGTAAATGGGTTGTATACAGTGAACTGAGTGTCTTTTCATTGATTTCCACTCACGGCATGCCTGTGGAATCAGGTGGCAGCCGGGTATAGCCATAGAGCGATATGGGTATAACTGGGCGTACAGATCAAGGGAGAGAGAGTGAGGGAAGGGGGAGAGAGGGAGAAAACGGAAGGATCTACCAAAGAACAAGTCGAAAAAGTGTTTGGCTACTCTGGGTTAGCGTTCCGGGTTCATTCGTAGCTCACACTAGTAGGTACACAGTCTATCCGAGAGGGATGGTCCCTACAGGCACCCGGAGTGGAGAGAGGGACCAGGAATGGCTAGGATGGGATCTGTGATCGGTTATCTGTCTATTCGAAACGAAAACACTCATGGCACGCTCTTCTCACTCATGTATAGGCTGCTTCGCAGCCGCACTCCCTGGAATGCCAGTAGGCACTTCAGGTCGAGGGCAGCGAGTCTGGCCGGTAAAAGAGAGATTGTAAATGGGTTGTATACAGTGAACTGAGTGTCTTTTCATTGATTTCCACTCACGGCATGGCTGTGGAATCAGGTGGCAGCCGGGTAGAGCCATAGAGCGATATGGGTATAACTGGGCGTACAGATCAAGGGAGAGAGAGTGAGGGAAGGGGGAGAGAGGGAGAAAACGGAAGGATCTACCAAAGAACAAGTCGAAAAAGTGTTTGGCTACTCTGGGTTAGCGTTCCGGGTTCATTCGTAGCTCACACTAGTAGGTACACAGTCTATCCGAGCGGGATGGTCCCTACAGGCACCCGGAGTGGAGAGAGGGACCAGGAATGGCTAGGATGGGATCTGTGATCGGTTATCTGTCTATTCGAAACGAAAACACTCATGGCACGCTCTTCTCACTCATGTATAGGCTGCTTCGCAGCCGCACTCCCTGGAATGCCAGTAGGCACTTCAGGTCGAGGGCAGCGAGTCTGGCCGGTAAAAGAGAGATTGTAAATGGGTTGTATACAGTGAACTGAGTGTCTTTTCATTGATTTCCACTCACGGCATGGCTGTGGAATCAGGTGGCTGGACCCATCTGTAAAAGAGAGATTGTAAATGGGTTGTATACAGTGAACTGAGTGTCTTTTCATTGATTTCCACTCACGGCATGGCTGTGGAATCAAGTGGCTGGACCCATCTCCAGAAAAGTATTTCCTGCAATTATGGTCTCTTTTTGGCGCTTGGTTTGGGTCCACTTAAACTTGTTGTAGTGTGATATATGATCTTTACTCACCTAATAACTCACCGCATGCTACACAGCAGTCGGGAGCCGAAAACGGGACACTTCGCGAAGTTTTGGTCCCTTACTACTCCTGCAATGGTCCCCAGCACCCAGTCAGCGTTAGAAAGCATGAGAAATTGTTCCGAAGGTTTGAAAACATATCTCTGCCAAATTACAGACCAATCGGCCAAACTGGGATGAATCGGCGAGGTTATGGTCCCTTGTATGACTGGAGTGGTCCCCAGCACTCAGCCAACAATATTAACCATCACATATTGTTCAGGAGATTCGAAAACATACCTCTGTTGTTTTTCAGATCAAATGGTATTACTTGAACTGAGATATACCACTCGATTAGGAGATGGTCCCCAGGATCAAATGGACCTTTTCTATACCTACCATTGTGTTCCTTGACCTAAATAATGCTAGAATCCAAAGTTTCAGCTTTGGAAACAAAGATTGAGCTGAGATGTGAATGACTGAAAAAAGTGAAGTATTTTATGGTGAGAAATCTTAAACATTTTTGGAACCGACTTAAAACAGGTCCTAAAACTCATTTCACCCCTTTTCAAGCCCCCGAAGACGCGCGGGACCGAAAGCAATAATTTCCGCGCCCTTTGGCGCACAGGGTAAAAGTGCCTTGACTTGGGAATTAATTCATCCTGCCCCCTCTGAACGGATAGCGCCCCGGCATGGAGATGACCAGACCGTCGCCGCTCCTGCTACCCTCGTCCACCTCCTGTATTTGTATATATGTATATTAATCAAATCATTATTGCACACTGAGTAATAATAGGCAAATGGAATGTGAATTTTTTTAGGTACAGTACTCCAAGTACAGTACATCGTACCTCGACGAGGAGGGGCGGCGGCGCGCCAATGCTGCTCGCGTTGCTATGACCCTCGTCCTCCTCCATTGGCTGGTCTAGAATGAAAATAGAAATAGCGAAATAATATATGAAACAGAAGAAAGAAACCGCGATAGTGTGTGGATTTCGCGGCGAGATTTGACGCAAAACGTTGACGAAACCAGTGAATCACTTGCAGAACGATGGAGCAGAATGATATAACAAAACTATTTAAGAAAGTAATACAAAATGTAAGAAAACAACGTGAAACAACATGCGACAAGGGGCAGTGAGCGGTAGTGAGCAACGCAATACCGTAGTCGCGCTGGGCGGCGAGAGAGCGCTGGATGAGAGGAGAGCGCAGACGGGGAGGAATCGATTGGTCGCCCGGGTGGCGAGTGAGAGAGAGAGAGGGTGGAAAAAGGCGAGCGGTCAACGGAAGATAAGCAATTCGCATACTGTCTGGTTTTGTGAGAGGGTCTAGCAGAAAATGAAAACTTTCACTTTTGTTTTGTCGATGAAATGGAATTGAGGCACGTCACGTTTCACTCATGGGTTTGTTCTAAACGGTGTTCCTCGGATTCGTCTACATTGTAGACATCCCGAGTCCCACACACTACATACTTTTACATCAATTGCATGAGTTTTTTTTCTTTTGCATGGGTTATGCAGCAAACTGTTTGTCTGGTTTTTTTTTCTTTTCGCAACTTCATCGTCCAGAACGGCAACTCTGTCTCTTTATGTTCCCCTTGCCCACTCCTTCACTCTCCTATCCAGATCCGGTCGCATCGCGTCTACAGCTCTCCAGCGCCAGCCAGATTTCAAGAAATCGCACTGTACTCTCATTTTTTTTTATCAATTCTACTTTGATTTGATACTACTTTTGCATGAACTTTGAACTTTGCATCAAGAACTGTGCAGCAACCTGGTTGTCTTGTACGTCTCCTGTATTTTTTTCCATTTCGCAATTTCATGTCCTCTCCAATCCAAGTAATATCCAGTCGCATTGCGTTTTCAGTCAGGTCTCAAGAAATCGCATTGTACTCCTCTCAATTCCTCTCAATCCTACTTTGTTCCATATGTTCGTCAAAGACATTTCCTGGTTTGATGTACGCTTATCTACGACCTCAAAATCAAGAACCAGTTTTCTGGGCAATGTCTCAAGATGTGTTGAAGCTCGATCACTGGTCGACTATCTAGCAAATGACAGACGCCTCAGATAAAAGATAAAAGCCTAAAAGCCCGCATCCAGACTGCAGCGCAGAAAAGGGTATCTCCCCTTCCCCCCCCCCCCCACGATCAGTCAGTTTTCTATTCTTTATGGCTGTCAAAAGAAATTTTTGCCCTTACTCTAATGTCCTCACTGGTTCTGGTTACCTAACTAATTTTTTTTCACTTCCAAGGCAGTATATGAGGTATATGACAAAAGAAAATGAACAATAAAATATTCGTTAAAAAAAACATCTAATTTTGAAGCGTAACCATCACGTTTCATAATTGCAGTGTTAGACTACGTGCAACGAACTATATCCATATTTCTGTCTCGTTATGTTTACATCTATATTCCAAGAACACGTGTTGCTCTCTCGCACTATATTCCATATTCATCCCTCATTAATCCGATGTCGATAAATTGATGAATGTACTAGCACTTTCCAGCTTAGGGTGACGTCATCACTTAGTTAGTGTCACATGTTTTGCATATGCGATCATCGATGCGTAGAACTGATTCACTGATGTGTTTATTTCCTACTGACAAACATATATACACCAGACACCACCTATTTGTGCAAAGGCACACATTTCACATGCACGTAATGAGCACACATTCACACATAACTGAAGCGGCGAAACTAGTATCGAGTGTAATCTCACAATGGAAGCTGGGACTATATATGGCAATACCTGATGGAGTCATTCAAAACACACCCGTTTTGGAGGGAGAGAGAGAGAGGGGGGATGGGACGAAGATGTGCATACGTCAACAGCAGACGCACCGGAAGAATGACACGAAAATCGTGAGACACATTTTCAGCACACCAACGCCGAAGACGACTCTGAAAACAACAGCTGTAAGTTTCAGGACACAGTTCATCCGTGAACGTTTCAATATATTACTAGAGAGCGATTCACTCGAAAATGCTCGATTGAAACGGTGAACCTTCATGAATTAATCAGGAAATCTAGAGCGGCACGCGGGAGGAAAGATGAACCGCTTGTGACTAGAACTCACATCATCTACGCATTAGCAAACTGCCTACTTCCGCAATCGCACATCAAATAGGAAATAGGCTACACATCACTTCCCGATTCCCAAATCTCTGACAACAATGAGCAAGTCAACAAGTGAAACCAATAAACAGGTAAGCGAGTAAAGATACAGGCATCCCCCCCGATTCAAGAGACTATTCTACGGATGGGGTCGAAGAAAGACTATGGCACTGCCGAACGATTTTCCAACGACGCAAGTAAACAAACAAATAAACAAATGAACAACTCACATGACCCACATGCGGAAGTACCAGCAGCAAGCATAGACGTCACTCTTACAGCACTTGGAGTAGGTGAAGAGATTGGTCTCAGCGCATCTGAAAAAGGTCTCTCTCTCTCTCTCTCTCTCTCTCTCTCTCTCTCTCTCTTTCTCTTTTGTGTTATGATCTTCTTGTTTAAAATATGTTTTCTTCAGAGTTTTCGTAGTGGGACACGTGTCGTATTCTCATTGATCTTTTGAGATGCATGAATACATTGAATTAGAGAAACGCGAATGAGAAAATGAGTCACATAACAAGATAACCATCACCATGAAATATAACTATTTTGCAGTATAGATTTTCGCACGTTTCGTCTTCTTTGACTCTGACGTCATCCCCTTTCAAGCCGACTTCCAACCACAGGAACACAATGCTCACAATCACATGTATTTCTCCCACCCTAGTATTTCTATTCCAAGCACTCTATTTCAAACTCTTTCTCGTGTTCCGTTCCGTAACATGCATACATTACATGTAATTACTCACTCACTCACATGCTTGTTGTGAATGTTGCGGTTACTCGCTAAGAGTGCGAATGACAAGTGCGTTACTCGATTACTCGAGCTACTCGTATCGAGGCTCATTAGCATACATACTTTCGCTACTCTCACAGAGTGAGAAGTTCTAGTGCAAGCATTTTGTCACTCTTCCAGCCAATATTCTAGCCGTCCATTTTTTCCCGATACGACAGATCTTTGTAGCAAATAAGCAAGTTTACATTGTTTACGACCACTAATGTGGGGGTGTAACGCAAATACAAATCAAACTGTGATAAACTACAATATACCGTAGATGAGCATTGATCAATTGATCTTTCTCTATATCACATTTCATAGTAGAAGAGAGAGAGAGACTAGTATTCCATTCACACAACGCACCACGGCGGAATTATTCAACCATCCCACGGTCTCTTTCACGCTTGTTGAAAGACATTGATAAGACATTCAGAGATCACTGTGATAGTGTTGAGTAGATTAATGAACGGTACTTTAACTAATCAACTACCTTGGCGTACTATGGGAAAGAGGGAAAGAGAGGGAAGGAGAGGGAAGGAGAGAGAGAGAGAGAGAGATGTGTGAGTCAGGTAAGGTGACCGTGTGACTATTCCTTTTAACGATCTTGCCAAGTGAACTACTATATTCCACAAAGTGAGAGAAGACGGAAAATATATACTATATTACTATTCGGCTAACTGAATTTGTGAGTCCGTGGAGTGACGGTAAACAATCACGAATGGACCTAGTGGTAAGAGAGAGGGTGGGGAGGGAGAGATAAATAAATAAAGTATGTACTAGTAACGGAAAGCACTTCAATCACAGAAAACGCAACCCAGAAAAAAACTGACTGGTGAAATCCGCACGGTTTCGGTGGTTCTCTCGGTTGGTGGATTTCCATATGAACGCCGTTTATCTGAAACGTAACTACGTTTCAAACCGCCATACGTTTCACGAAAATCGTATATGCAATGAAATGTGTCGAATGCAATTCGTCTTGGTTTTTGTTGATAACAAAGTGTTTCAATGTAATCTAAACAAATATGTGAGAAAAACAAATATGTACGAAAATCATGTTCATCATATCTGCAAAGAACATACGTCATAGGCAGTCAGTGGATTATAGTCGAATACAACATGTTTGTATAAAAACGCACCTCGTCCTTCTCTATAGTGTGCACTTCTATCTGTCGATCCTGTATTTCCAGGCGATTGCACCTGAAAAAAGGAAAATGTCATTTTTCTATCGTCTTTTTTTCAATCTCGAATATGTACTTCCTCCTTTCTCTTCTGAATAATGGCGCACTATCAGACGATTGCATGAGAGAAAGTTCAAGATCTTTTTTGCGATAATCTGATTATCGGTGTGAGCTGGACTCGGCCTTTCCGATGCCATGTATCCGCCCTTTAAAGTAAAAAGACATAATCCCACTGCACCGCTCACACTCTCATTTGCTTTTTTTGCTTTTCATTGCGCACAAGAAGCCTCGGATTTGGATGGATACGCAACACGCAACGGGTATAGGATGCAGAGTGCGACGCGCAGCAATGTGATGTGCTTGTCCAAACAATACGAAACATCAAGACGCAAAAGTGCACACTTGACTGATACACACCACCTTATTAGTGGAAACGCAATGCACGTAATTAGTCAACAAACTCCAAAACATTCTCACCTTGTGCCGCATCCTATGGGGTCTCTGTGTGGACGCGCCTCGATCGGTGAGACTCGCCAGGCCACTCGACAGGTTGTCCAGCAACCCCGCGCGCACCAACCATCCACACGAGAAGAACACCAGCGAGAGAAGAGAGCGCCACATTCCGAGAGTGTGGAGCAGTGCGCCACTCCCACGGAGCAATGGAGGAGGAGGAAGAGGAGGAGAAGAAGGGAGGGGGAGGTATCTAGGGAGTAAATGGCATAGTACGGAAACACACGTGTTTCACACGCACATATGCAGGCAATAGCCAGATAGTGCGTGAGGGAATTGGATTTTTTCGAACGGACAACGGACACTTGGCAATGGCAGTATGATTATTTTGTGAGTACAATCATGAAAAAGAGTTCTTTTGAACGCGGCTACGAAGAAATAGGCGGGTAAAAAGCCGAGTGGACTGGAGAAAACGCCTCAAAGTAAGTGCGAGCGTGAGAACAAGAGTACATTACACTTGCATTACTAGAAAGCTCGCCTGGAAATAGAATCGTTTCCGTTTGCGTCACAGAGTTGACATCGAAACGACAGAATCGCGCGGGCAGGCCGAGAGATATTAGATAGAAATGAAAGCGAGAGCGAAGGTCTCGCATGCAATGCGCATTGAAAGTGGAGAAGTGAGCTAGGGGGAGGAGAGAGCGAGAGAGGGAGGGAGGGAGGGGGAGAGGGAGGGAGGGAGGGAAAGAGGGAAAGAGGGGAGGGAGAGTAATCACACTCAGGTCTTCCCCTCACTCTGCCCGCACGCCGCATATAAGGAAATCGAGGCGGCAACAGTGTGAGCGGCAGGAGAACTGAAGAATACGAAATGAGAAAAGAGAACTCACTGGAAACCGCAAAACAACGTCTTTCAACGGAACGACAAGACTTGTAATGAAGTCTACATCCAGTTTGTTTTCAGAGAGAAACTAATCTTTCTAA
>CAWZYM010000225.1:302500-317478 GCA_963966185.1 Rhabditoides inermis | reverse complement strand
ATATTCCAGACTCGTGTTCGCCTCTTTTTCGTATCACCCCCTACCAATTCACACATCCTGTAATCTCTCGCGGATATTATCTGTCTCCGGAAAAGGGCGCTTATATATAATATCCGATAATCCACAAGTGTATCAGTACAACAACAACAAAAGTGGTCTCAGGGTCTCACCGGATGCACATTCAATGTCGACACTCAACAACAATGAGGAATTGACAAAGCAGAGAGAGTAGTTCACAAATAAATAAGTTCACAAATAAACAAACAACACGAACCGTGCGGACAGCATGTGCGGCGACGGCGGCGGCGGCTCCACAGCGGGCGTCGTCCCTCCACGCAGTCTTGTAGAGCACGTGCGGGTGTCTCCTGCCCCTGTCCCCTCCATCCAGAGGCCAGATGCCGTACGTCGAACCATTCGAGAACGCGATCACACCGCTGCAACCAAGTGTTTGTTGTTCACTCTCTGGATCTGGAAGATATGGCGAAAAGGAAGGGAGAGAACGCGAAGATGGAAGCCAGCCCGCGCATGCAACTGTCACCTCGCATCCACTCAACCGACGGCAGCTCTATTACTATGCTAATGACAATGCGTACGAATAGTGTATGTGTGTTTTTCTGCACCTCACAAATCTCCGCCAGACCTGGAACCAATTAGTAATTTCTGGTTTTTGCAAGGCCAGAACATCTGGTGGCGAGAACGGAGAGTGACCCGAGCAAACATTGAGTAACCTCCTCTCTCTACCCCTCTAGACCGCTAATCACGGTCATAAAGTGAACGCATGTAATGCCACTAACGCGACAAACGCCGGCGGTGAGATCAAAGGAGCGATCGATGGTGCATTCGCGTGCACTCATGCAGTGCGAGGGGAGATCAAACGAATCAAATGTTCTCATCGAGAAACACTCACCGCAGGCCGTTACAGGAGGAGAAGGCGACAAAGGAGGACGGGTCGCCGGCGACTGTGCCCTGGTAGAAACAGTTCTCCACCCGCACGGACAGAGGCTGCTCTCCGGAAGAGTCCAACTGAAGGGCAACAGGTTGCAAAAGAATAAGAATGCATGAAAACCCCCGGCAAAACATTTCGACCCTGGCAGGACTCGAACCTGCAATCTTCGGTTTAGGAGACCGACGCCTTATCCATTAGGCCACAGGGCCACATGAGCACGCGCTCTTGGTTGCAGTCACAAGCGCGGGGTGCAAATGGAGCGCGACAGTAAAATGGAAACATAACATCGACATACCGATGTGAACCATTATTTGAAACCTTTTCAATATCTCACTGATACCTTGCGAAAGCTGGTCTGATTGAGGAATAGATGATTGTTTCTCTCAACGACTATCTTGAGCCGTCCGACAGCGTTGCTCCGAATCACAATAGTCACATGCTGGTAGTGTTCGGCTGCCTTCAGAAAGTAGTTGCGAGTGTCTGCAAAAATGAATTCATCAATCAATAAATCGATTAGTCGTGTACCTATTCCTATTCTCTCGTTCTTGTCCCGTATTTGGAATGGGTGAACGACTTCATAGTCGCCTTGTTGAAGAGTCGACATGAATTCCTTGTTTGAGGAAGACTGTCGGATGTCCACTGCAATACATTTATAAGATTTAAAGAAGGGAGAGCGAGAGAGAGAGAGAGAGAGGGGGGGGGGGAGAGAGGGAGAGAGAGAGAAACTGACCTTTGGCATGACACACGCTCCATAGCGCTGTGAGCAGCAACAATATCACTTGACAACTCGCTGACATAATCGTACGTGGTTATAACCGCATTGGCTTGGCCTGAAAATATGTCGATGTGATTGAGAATGCAGATGAAAGAAAGGGGGCGCGGAAAAGAACAAGCGCGGGGGAAATGTTTCGAAGCCGACACAACACACAAAAGACAGTGAGAGTGAGTGGGACGAAGAACGCGAATGAATAGAAGCTGAAGGATATAAGAGAGGGGAAAGAACATGGGCCGTTCGTGTAATGAGGTGCGAGCTCGACCTCTCCTTCCTCTCACATGCACCCTCTCGCGAATCAAGCTAGAAACCCAGATCATAATTCTGTCCCACAGCCCCCCATACGCTAACAATTATACCATAATTACCGTGGCAACCAACGCGCATCACAGAAAAAGAGGGGTGAGAGAAGCCCGGAGAGGTGCATGCACATGTATCAATCATACACGTTGGATTAACCAGTATGCAGAATGTAGTAGTAGGGTGTGCATAGCGGGTGGTCTCTCCGGGGCGACTCAGGCCTTCTTTTTATGTGGATAGCCGGAATACACGAATGCGAGCTTACCAGAGATAGGAAAACATACATAAAACCAACGAGTAAACAATGATGAGGATTGCGAGCAACACTCAGACAGATGGAAGAGAGAGAGAGAGAGAGAGAGAGAGGTGGGTGCGGGTGAGAGGGAGGAGTGTGAGTATGGCATAAGTGAGTGTGTGATGAGTGCGCAGCGCGGCAAATGAGAGCGGGAGAATAATGGACATACTGCGACCGCAGGTCAGTTAGAAGGAGCAGAGGGAGCACGCTGCCCGCAGCCATATAATACTCATATGCGCGCACGCCGTTTTTCAGCGGAAGAAGAAATATGAGGCGAGAAAAAGCGCGCGTCTTCAATCGAAATCGAATGCGGGATTGAAGCCATGTAAGACGCCTCGGGGGAGTGGGCCGGACACGCGAGATCAGGTGAATATGGGACGAGCGATTGCGCACCAAAGGAAAACAAACGATAACATCAACAGGTGAGTGGTATGCAAATGAAGGCGACAGTCCCATAAAGCGATAAACGCGGGGTGGGAGAGGGTTGCATTGGCGTGAGGTCAGCGGGCGTCTCTCTCGCGCTAGCCATAAACCAGCAGCTGAATGCAATGACTGTGCTCGCCCCGCCCCCTCCCTCTCTCCCCTCGCCCCGGCTACCACCCCCGTTTCATAATGCGCACCGGAAGGAACTGCCGACGACCAAACACATTCGAGCAACGAAGAAACAGTCGTGAAATTGCACTTGTCTTGTGGATTGATTGAGGAGAACGTAATGCGGGCATTAGGGAGTGCGGACCAATGGCGCGAGTACCCACTCGTTTATCAACGCCAACGATCTGGATAGAGTGCCTCCTATAAAGCTAGCACGCACTCAAGTGTTCCACATGATTGATTGATCTGTTGTAGAACTCACTTGGATATAAGGAGAAGAGAATGTGCAGATTCATACTGAATATGATGAATGAAATATACATTATGTAAAATGAAACATTAAATCATAAAGAGAACATTGCATCGAGTAGAAAATGCGTGGCGCAAATAATAAAGCATAGAACGATAAACACAACACATAAACGTACAAAAAAGAACGTAAGTAAACACAACAATTCAATCGATAACTGCAACAGATGTTCTAAATTTGAAAAATATCTTTTCCCGCCATTCAAAAAGACCGCAAAATTGCTCTAAAGTATCGTAATCAACTGGCTGTTTGGAATGGCTTCGCCCCGCCCACTCGGCAAAGACAGCAGTGACACCTCCGTGAACTTCGACGTAAAAATTGATTGTTGTTTATTTTTGTGTTGTTATTGTTTATCTGATATATAAGAAAGTCGATATATTGTGCTATCTTTGTTTCATATGTTTAATATTGCATCGTTCACCTTTGCGTACAGTATTGGGGGTTTCAGAAAACGGAATCGTGCGGACATGCACTCTTTAAATTTGTTTTTGCTTCTCTGTTCGATTAGCTTATTTATTTAATGCGATTCCACCGTTTTCAAACCCACGTAAGCATGATGAAGTTACTGTTGTCATTATTTTACACTTCCCTTCTTTAATCGGTTCGTTCTCATTTTCGCGTTTGATCGATTTGTCTTTCACGACTCATTGTTGTTGGTTGTTGCATTGTGTTTTTGTAGGTATGGCGTCGCAACTGATGCGCTCTATGGCTCGCGGAGCCGTCGTTGCCCGCCAGGCTTCTCGCGGAATCCAGACCTCCGCTGTTGTCGCCAAGCAGGACGACATCATGGAGAAGTGGCCCGCTGACAGTAAGTAGTCTTGTTAGTGTTGTGTGTTTTATCTGTTATTGGACAGTTTCATATCGTTCCTTTTGCAGAGTTCGATAAGCACTTCATCGATTACCTCAGCCGCCCCGAGATCGACGGATGGGAGGTCCGCAAGGGTAAGAATTCTTTAATTTATTTTTATTGGATGTTGTATCTGTTGTGGTGTTCTGTGACAATGTTGATGTTTGTAGCTCTGACTGAGCTCCACGACTACGACGTCATCCCCGACCCCAAGGTTGTGGAGGCCGCTCTCCGCGCTTGCCGTCGCGTCAACGACTACGCCCTCACCATCCGCTTCCTTGAGGCCATCAAGATCAAGTGCGGATCCCAGAAGAACCGCGAGGCCGTCTACGGATACATCATCCAGCAGGTGTGTTCTCGGTTATTTTTTTTTATCGAAAATTTAGTAATGTTTTGGTTATGCATCATCATCATTTGTATTGTTTCAGGTCAAGCCCGTCCTTGATGAGCTGGGCATCTCCTCCGTCGAGGAGCTCGGTTTCGACCAGCCCGAGCTGTTCGTTCCCCAGCCCGAGTACTGGTGGGAGAAGAAGTGGTGAGTACTAGTTTTGTGATGTTCACGTTCACGTGTTTTTTTTGTTTTCTTTGTAATCACCGATTCCCTTCAGGTATGCCGAGTACGGATTCGACAAGAAGGGAGTGTTCCAGTACTGAAATGCTTGTGTAGTATAGCGAATAGTGCGACGTCTATTGACTGATAAACTTGTTCTATTTTGTTTTCGCTCGTTATTTAAGACATTTTGGATTCGGTCACTTGGTTTTGTGAAAAGCTTTATTTTGTCTGGATGTAAACATTATGAGGTAAAGAAAGACGAGAAATGACTGAGGAGAATGTAGTGATTGTGGTGTAAGTGAGGTGAGTAGAGAGATCAGTTGTTTCGAGCTCCGACAGTCCTGGATCGAGTGACGTGGACACTTAGGGGAGGGCTGTTCTCGGAATCGCCCAGTTTCTGCAAAATTGCACGTACAACAAATGAACAATTCAACTTTCTTCTCTCAGTTGGCGGATGATCTTGTCCTTGGCTGCCAGTTCCTGACGCGCACTCTTAAGCTCCTGAAGAATGTGATTGATGAGTTGTTAGTTGTAGACCTCACCTTGTTAGCCTCGGTGCGCTTCTTGCACGCCTTGTCGCCCTTGTGGGTGGCCTCGATCAGCTTCTGCTTGGCCCTCTTGAGCTGGCTACGCGTGTTGCGCACCTCCGCCTGTCTCTCTTCCTCCAGCTCTCGCATCGTTTCCATCTCGCGAGCGTGCCCCGCCTGAAAGTCTTCCATGTCGGGTATATCACCTTGATCTCCCTGAGGTGTCGCTCTGTGTCCTCGACCAGCACATCGCGCATAATTTGAGCTGCTTCTGCGAAAGAATATTGATTGAAACATTAATGAGAGTGCGAACCTCCAATTCGGCGGAGCGCTGCCGCTCCTGCGAGAGCTGCTCCAGAAGTAGACGACGTCAGCACGCCAATCTATACCATACCAATCTCCATATCTGCAATGCGCTGCTTCTCCTGCTCGACCCTCTCCTCCAGACTGGCGATCTGCTCTCGCAACGACGTCGCCCATGTGATGTCGGTCGGCTCCACGTCATCGCAGACGTCATCAATAAAGTCTCCAAGAGTGTCGTCGGTGATCTGAATATTAACGTGTATGTGAAAGGAGGCGTTGAAAGACAGGCGTGTGAAAGACCTGAGTGGTCGACTGGTGGGGCGGGTCGGACTGCTGTGGATCGGGCGGTGCGTGAGAGGCGGTGAGAGAGTGGAGCTGCTCCCGCAGGGTGTTTCGGTCGGCACGCGCCTCAGCCAGCTCGAACTCGAGCTGAACGGGATTGACACTCGAGTATGTATCCAGAACTTGTCCCCTCGCGATGTGAATGCCACATCTACAAAGATCAGTCAGGACTCGCGTCGCACTGCTGGAACCTGTGCTACCATACCAGATATCATCATGCTGACAGTGTATGTCGAAAGCAGGCGGATGAACAAACAACAACATAACACATGACATAAACAACACTCGACTAGGTGAATGCCACGCTCACCTGATCAATCTTCTCGCTTAAGTGGCGCCGAGAGACGGCGCTGTGAGAGTGGTTCTGGTCGGCGCGAGAATGGCGCGCGAGCTGGCTCCTCGCCTCGTCCAGTTGGGCGCGCAGACTCGCCATCTCCTCGCACAGAACAGACGCGTCGACGCGAGACTCCTGATAATATGGGAAGTTGTTAATAGAGTTGAACAATACCTTGTTGGCGACGACGGCGTTCCTCACTTTCTTGCAACGCAGAGCGAACTGGATGGCGGACTCGGAGTCGACAGAGTAGCTAGAAGGGAATGAGAGAGAGAGAGAGAGAGAGAGAGAGAGAGCGAATCGCGCAAGAGCAGCGTGAGCTTCGAATCGCTGAAAAGAGTTTGATCGATAAGCTAGGCGACTCTCGTACCGGAAAGGGACGTAGCTGGCTCCCTTGCAGAGGGCGTCGACCACTCGGGACAGCGCGGAGAGAGACTGGAAAGATACTCACTCCACCCACGGACACCGACGGATCTATTGAGTGAGACTTGCAAGCGTGCGCACCTTGTTGATGTGTGCGGCCTGTGTGAGGCGTTCTCCCGTGGTGCACGAGTGGCAGTGTCTCTCGCATCCCGCCAGATACCACTATGTGGACAAGGGCGGCAGTCGACTGCGACTCGCCGGGAGTGGAGACATCAGTGCACACCTGTGGAGGATTGACTGAAGAGTATGGTAGAGACCTCATACCTTGATCTGTAGGATGGCGTGACTGCGAGATGACTGCGGGTTGATGGCTGTGGCGGCGACTCGCCGACGGTTCCAACCGGAGAGCACGGCCTGCAAGCGAGACGAGATAGTAGAACAACGAAACACACACCTGTACGAGGTGCTGTGCATTGTCACAGCGCACGCGGGTGGCTGCATCGAGGGAATGCGAGGGGAGTGTGTGGGTGGGTGGAGAGAAGGTCGGTGATGCGATCTGCGTGCAGCTCCACCACACTCACGTCGACGGTGAAGGAGAAGGAAGCGCCGAGCTGGAAACAGAGTGTGTGTGCCGAAACAGAAGTCACCTACCTCAACCCGATTGCCGTCTTGGATAGTGACGGCTGGTGGGTCGGCGGTGGCTGAGGGCCGCACGCGCACCACCACATCCACGTTCATCCTGAAAACAGACCAACTTAGGCGCTCTCGTGAGATTCGAATAATCGATTATGAGAGCGATGACTCATCAATTCGCGTGTATGAGTTGTGTACCGACAGCGGAGTTACTTCCAAGAGTTTGACGGACGATCTTTTTTTCTGGTTCGAGGAGTCGTGAGCGAATCAGGACGCTTGTGTGCGAAAGTGGTCTTTGGGTGAAAATGGACCGGACAGGACGGTGTTTTCATTGTGGGCTCGTTAGATGCCACCGTACAGTAAAGTCACAACAGAAATCCAGAGCAGTACTCTAGACCAAATAACGGGATATTGTTTCGTCAATGGATACTGTAGCTGAGAGCATCGTAGTTCTCGATCCCCTCTTATAGCTTTAACATGCGATACCTACGTATATATGGCGCTAGCGAGTTTTTTCCCGGAATTGCATATATTTACAGTTTGCAAATCACTTCATTTGACTATCCACCGCGCCTGCGTAATTTCGCTCATTAGCATCCCTCATTTGCGCGTCCATTGCCCGTATATAGGCGGGTGGGCGCGGTCTTTCGACAGATCGCAGCTTCGCTTCATCTCTTCATCTACCATGTCGACCCTGACCGCTGACCCTCCCGCGTGCACCGTCCCCGCTGCCGGAGGAAGCTCCACCCACATGCTCGTCAACGGAGGAGCCGCCAAAGTCTGCTTCAAGGTGAGGAACGTTGGGTGGCGTCATCTGATCGATATCCTTGTAGATCAAGTCGTCGAACAACAACGAGTACAAGGTGAAGCCGGTGTTCGGCTTCGTTGAGCCTGGAGCGACGACCTCTCTCGAGATCACCCGCACTGCCGGCGCCCCGAAGGAGGACAAGCTGGTCATCCAGTACGCTGACGCCCCCGCCGACCAGGCTGACGCGACTGCCGCGTTCAACGCTGTGGCCGGAGCCGCCCAGACCCTCACTCTGCCCATGTCCGCCACTGCCTAAGCAGCAACCGTCAACCCACCCAAACAACACGCTCTCTCTCTTTCTCTCTCTGCCCTTCTGTCACACGTGTAAATCAATCGAGATTTGAAGGAATAAACTTATCTCATAATACTGCGTTTTTGGAATGATTGTTTTGATTGATTTCCGTGGTGTGAATAGGTGTAACTGTAGTGATTTCGTTGGTCAAATTGAGTAGGTATCAAGTTGCGGTCAGTCTCTTCAAAACACTCACGAATTCCTCCGAAACAAAAACATTAAAACAGAATTGAACTCTTCTCATCTCACAGAATTCTCAGAACCCGCAGAATTCTCATCAGCCCAGTCGGTGGTCGTATATGAAACAGATTCGTAGAGATTCGTAGACAAGCTTCAAAGAACGGCAGGAAAATCGTTGATTTCTTTTCTTCGTATTTCATCTCCTATCGTCGTGCGCTCTGGTCAATGATATTGCACGGTTGCGTAGACCTTGCAGAAAGCAAACGACCTCACCTGTCTCACCTGTCTTGCATTAAGATTGTGACGATAAATAACTACATACCTGACTTTCGTATGTTTTTGTATGTGTCAATGAATATCGATATCATGAATCAAAACACAGTTGAAGAGTTTGTGGGAGACTTGAATAAACGCATAGCAGACCGATATATCAGGGAGAGAGAGAGAGAGAGAGAGAGAGAGAGAGAGAGTTCGAAGGACGTCGTGGAATGTGGGAATATGTTGTGGTTGGGAAGGGCATTCCCCTAGATCGTCTAATTCACTGTATTCACCTGATCTAGTCTCGGCAATGACCTATTCGCATCATACCGCCCAGACACAACAAGTGTAGATAACGTATTGGACGACTCTGTGTCAGGAGGACGCCTGATTTTTGAAGATTACTGGCGCCTCTGATGGCGACAGAAGCGAGACAGCACATGTGTGCATACTATGATCCCGATTACATCTAAGGAACATACGAGTGTGAATGAATTGTGCTGATCTCAATCAACCAACACAGTATCATGCCACCCAAACAAGGCGCGTGTGTCTGCGCCCTCCCTCCTTTGCACACTCTCTCCGAGTGCTCTGGTCAGTGGGGTCTTCCTCCGAGCAACCTGTTTCAAACCTACAGTCTCCGCCGAGAAAGTGAGTGTGAGAAAGAGGCGCAGACGACGAAGAAAGTGAGAGACTGGGCATTAGCATAGAGGTAGGAAGAGAGCGCAGAGTTCCAGGTGTTGATATTGTCTCTTCGGAGCATGACACATACACACAACTACACTGTAATCGGGCGGAGAAGCGGTATTGGTATAAAAGGAGTGACCGCATGGGGTACTCACTATTCACTCACTGCTCCTCCACTCACTCACTACCATCACCCGGTCTCGATTGGTCAGCTGCCTTTCGCTTTCCGCCCCCTGCCCTTCTTTCTCTCCCGGTTTCTCTCGGTTGGGTTTCGCCGCCGCCATACTTTCGCCCAGTCACTAGGTTAGCCTAGATACCGAACAGACGAGTGTTGTGTCCCCACCTTCTCCTTATTCTTTCACTCTTCATTAGCCCCCTCTCGCCAGCTCCTCTTTCGATGTTGTTGTGTCTCGATCGGGTCGGAGTGCCATCTCTCGCAACTAGTTCTGTCTAGGTTGTCTGTGTTGGCATCTAGCGAGCCCCTCCTCCCACCCCCCCCCCTGAATTCGCACTCCCCACTGAGGTCTGCGTGCGTGCCGCTCGTTGAAATGAACCGCCGTCATACTGGTTTCTTCTAGTGTGCTATTCGTCTCGCGCCTCACCTCTTGCTTAGTTTTGTTTGTGTATGTATGTGTTACCGGTATCAGCACTCTCGCCCCTCCGACCCGCACTGTCCATTGTCGACCGCTCCCCTCGAACCGTGTGGCGTTGTTCGCGCATCGATCGCTTCTCCCCCCTTCACCTCGTCCCTTGCAGGCGACTCAACCATGGGTGGGCCCGCTCTCATCGCCTCACTGGCGATCGCTCTATGCGCACAGCATGCGGCCGCAGACTTTGACTGCCGAGAAGCCCCGGACAACGGTCAGTGCTCCTTTCTTCTGTTCCTCCTCCTTCTCATTTCCCTTCTCCTTCTCCTGCTCCTGCTCCTTCTCCATCTCACGCTCCCCTGATTTCAGACATGGAGACGACTTGCAAGATGATCCAGGAGTGGGACTCGAACGCTCGTAAGGCAATCAGCCGTCGACAGGCCTTCCAGGTGATTTAACATTCCATCCACTGATACGATCAGTAACAAAACACCCACTCACAACATGGACCGTCGTAAAAGATGCAGAAACGAGAGTCTCGAGAGTATGTGTATGTGCATTGTCACAGTACAGACTAGTGTGGCCTTGGATTGCTGGTTTGCAAGTAGCGACTGACTGACCGGTGCGTACTCTCGAGATACCCCCCTCCGCCAGCATTCTTTTCCCATCGTTCAGCGAACGAGAGCATTACACGCACTGTCCCAGTTAGCGTCATCAATCGCGCGTCACTTCTTCTGAGCACTAGTTGCACATGACTTGGTGATACAGGAGCGGTTCGGCGTGACTGGATGTAAAGAACGGTGTTTCAGCAAGCGAACCCGGTGGGTGCCCCTGGAGTGCCGGGCAACCCGGGTCTGTCTCCGATGGTCCCTCAGCAGTTCCCCTCGCAGCCGCAGGACTGTATGAGCATCGCGTGTATATGCACGCACATGGGGGTGAGTGAGTGGAAGAACAGGACGACTCCCGACCTTGGAACGCGCGCTAATCGAATTTCGAACGAGCAACAACAAACACACACACACGCACGCATTTCTCTCTCTCAACTCAACTTGAGTGATCGCCTAGAATAGACATACGTCACAGCACTAGGTCAAACGATGTTGTGAAGTAGCGGCACGAACCTTGAACAGATGAGACGTCAGAGTGGCTCGGTCAAACGGCCAGCTGACGCAAAGTCGATAAATCATCAGTCATCACTGAAAAGAGCATGTGGACATGAACTTTTAGAATAACAGTACTTTATATAAAAAAAACGACGTTTGCAGGGTCGCTCCAACGGCAACACGTGCACGCTGCGCAACGGCCAGCAGATGGGGATGGCTATCCGGAAGGAGTACAGGATGATGACCATGCCCGAGAAGATGCGCTTCCACAACGCCGTCCTCGCCCTGAAGAGAAGCGGCGAGTACGACCGCATATCCATCATGCACAGACAGGTCGGGTCCTCGTCGGGAGCCCACTCCGGACCCGGATTCCTCCCCTGGCACAGGGAGTACATGAAGCGGTCAGTCTCTCTCTCCTTCTTTCCATCTCTCTCTCGTTCTTTCAGCATCGAGATCGCTCTCCGCATGGTTGACCCCGGCGTGGCTCTTCCCTACTGGGACTCTACCCTCGACAACCACCTTCCCGACCCCCGCGACTCTATCATGTTCTCGTGAGTCCCGCCGCGATTGTTTCGTTGTTACGGTAGCTGAGAGCACTTCATCACGATTGTGCTCTGACCGCGGGAGTCGGAACCAGTTCAGCGGGCGATTACACAAGTAGGCGCGCGTGAAACATAGCGAAGGAATGAAAACAAGAAAGTGACAGCACGCGAGAATCAACAACATCAAACAGTCACAACAACACACATACGTGATTGCAGGCACATGTTCATGGGAGAGATGGACGCATCCGGTCAGGTCGTCAAGGGGGCCTTCGCTGGGTTCCGCACGCTCGAGGGACGCCCCAACATCATCCGGCGAGTCCCCCTTCTCCCCTTCCCTCTCCATTCTCACCCTCTCTCTTTCTTATAGTCGTCTCGGCTCCGAGGGCAAGCTGTTCCGCGAGGAGAACATCAACTCGCTGCTCGCGCAGAACCAGATCCAGAACGTCCTCGCCTACACAGCTCCCCAGAACGGTGAGTCCCGCCGCGAAACACCTGGCTACCGTACCGTTATCACTCGAAACGATCTAGCACGGCAACTTCCTCGATATTTTCTCGATTGTCTGCGTCTGTAAATGATGGCAACTGGGGCGAGTGCAGTCTGCGCCTGATTCGATCACTTCAAAGTACTTCCTCGAGAAGAGTTTGCGAATAGTGTTGCACTATTTGCGGGTGTTTTGGTTAGTGACAGTACCCACTTGATCTTGCCCCACACTCCCGTAATTCAATCAACCTCAATCTCCATCCGCGTATATATGAGAACCATCTAGAGAATGTTGCGTAGCCTCCTCTCAGAAACACAGTTTCTCACGTCTGCTCCTTGCAGGCTGCCCGTTCCGCCCGAACTTCGCTGCGATCGAGTACACGCACTCGTCGGTGCACCTGTGGGTGGGAGGCGACATGAAGCCGCCCACCACGTCTGCCAACGACCCCATCTTCTTCCTGCACCACTGCTTCGTCGACTTCCTGTGGGAGATGTGGCGTCAGCTGCGGCAGAACCGCTTCGCCCGCGAGTCTGCCTACCCGCCCGACATCGGCACCTGCGCCAACCAGCAGCACTTCTCCTACGCCAACATGCGCCCGTGGGCCAAGCAGAACAAGGACGGCCTCTCCAACGTCTACACCGACCAGCTGTTCCGCTACCAGCCCCGCCCCACCTGCTCCCGCCAGAACCCCAACTGCGGATCCGCCTACCTGTTCTGCGACACTAGGGGCGCCCCCCACTGTGTGGCCAAGGTGAAGGAGAACGGTCTGTGCCGCGGCTTCGAGGGCTTCGACGTGTGCTTCATGGGCACGTGCCAGGCTGGCTGGTGCCGACCGGGAGGGGGAGGAGCCGCCGCCGCGCCGCAGACGACTGCGCTGGCTGTCGCCCCGCAGGCAAGCAGCCAGGCCTGGTCGCCCGTGCCCCAGACCGCGCCGACCACGGCTGCCCCTGCCGCGCCCGCCGCCGCCGCCGGAAACTGCTTCAACGACGACCCGTGCTGCGACGCGTGGGCGAGGACCGGCGAGTGCACGTCGAACAGGAACTACATGCAGAGGTACTGCAAGCGCTCGTGCCGCTTCTGTGCCTCCAACGACAACCGACAAGGTGAGTGCGGGAAGGGATAGGTGGGGTGAACTGGTTGCGTTGCAGGCTGCGTCGACCGTCACCAGTCGTGTGCGTACTGGCGCACGCAGAACTACTGCACTCGGCGGCGCCAGTGGATGGCGGAGAACTGTCAGGCGGCGTGCGGCTGGTGCAACCTCGGCCCCCAACAGCTCTGCCAGTCGACCGCACGCATGTTCGCCGCGTAAACCCTGTACACACCCCTACCACCACAACCACCACCACACGGGCCGTCTCTCTCATCATCTCTAGCCTAGCCTAGCCTCTAGTCCTCGACTGCCCTTATCACAATCCGCTCTATGATGCGTGTATTTGTACACTTGCCCCATATCTCTCTCACTTTAGACACGATACTGCCTAGCATATTGCCTCAGTACTACGATCAGTCATTGCCACGACTATACTTTGATGTTTTGCCGAATAAACGATGAAAGATATTTGTTAGAGTGACCCATGCTAATGAAAGGAAAGGGAAACAATTTTGCTACGAGCCTTTCTCGCGATCAACAGAATTGCGCGGGAAAACGATGACAAGCTCACTGTTCCCACTGCGCGCGTTTGCGAAAGCTGGCTGGCGTCTCGTGTATTCTTTGTTTTCTGCTCGTTTTTTGTTATTTAGTTGTTGCTTGTCATCGAAAATGTTATACAAAGGTCTCATCAATATCAAATGTTATTCGCTGCTGCTTCAGCGAGTGGCTGGACGAGAGCCGTTGGCACGATCATCTCGTCAACCAAGTCAAATGGGAGACGACAGGGAAAACGGTATTGTTTTTTGTTTTGTTTTCTTTCATTAGAACCGTTTCATGGCATGGCGTAGGAAACTTTTCATCTTCTTTGATCGTAAACATTTTTGACAATTTCGTTTTACATATTTGAGTGAAGGTGAAAGAACAGTTTTGGCTGCTTGTGAAAATATGGATCATGGTAGAAGAATAAATCACTTTCTCGAGTTTGCAGCTCAGAAGAGGCGTTCATGTCGGCTGCCCAATCTCGCTCCTACGGCAGAACAGCGCCAGCCAAGTACGTTTACCACGGTGTGAGACGAACAGGACAACTGACGCCATAGCTAGAGCGCTAATCTGAATTGAATCAAGTTTTGAATGTTGTGATTTCAGTGGCTTCTCTCGGCAACCGTGACGTGAACTCGCAGTCTGTATTGAAACGCGGTCCGGGTCGCCCTCGCAAGAACCAGGGTAAGTGACGTCTGTCTCTACAGCTAGGATGTGGAGAGTTGGAGTGATAGTAAGCTTTGAGTGTATTTTTTAATGAATGAACAGGACAACTGACTCCATTATCTAGTTGAGTTCAATCATGTTGAATATCGTTATTGCAGTGGCTTCTCTCGGCAACCGCGACGCGAACTCGCAGTCCGATGTATTGAAACGGCAGGGTCCGGGTCGCCCTCGCAAAAACCAGGGTACGTGACGTCTTCACTGATAGGATGTGGACAGTTGGAGCGATAGTAAGAATGTTTGTCCAGACAAAGCAGCGACATCGGCGGGCGCTGTGAAGCGTGCACGCTCAACCATGACAGAAGTGAAAGAGAAGAAGAGCAAGAAGGAGGAGGGTGAGTTCGTCTTCTGCATTCATCACGTCTACACGATTTCAGAGTACACGGTGGACGCGATCGTGGCGCGTCGCGGTGCGCAGTGTCTGGTGGTGTGGGAGGGCTGGTCAGTGCTCCAATCGACATGGGAGCAGTGGAGTGGAATGAAAGAGGGACCGGCCGGCGAACACTTCGCACTCAAGGTGGCACAGTATATTGGGTTGTGTAGTTTGGAGGACTCTTTCAGAACGAT